>JAUJYT010000003.1:0-71702 GCA_033996565.1 Nanhermannia nana
GTTCTTTTCATTGAGTATAATAAATAAAATTTTAGTCATATCTGTTCCCAAACTAATCATATGGTTTACAAATGGAGTTTTAATGATTACGCTTCTTCTGATTCTTTCTTCAGATGTTTTTCTTTTGAATTCAATAGAGAATTAAATACAGAGCATATGATTTCAGTAATCTATGAGATAATGGTCAGGCTTTAAATTAATGAAGAATTAATACTTTATTAAAATGGAATTTTAAATAAATTCTTAAATAAAAAACTTAATCTATTATCAAATAAATGAAACTTTAATTACAATACAATTTTCTTAATTAAACATATTTTTCAGTAAATAAATGCAAAGAAATGTTTTTCAGAAGAATTTTATTTCATATTTTTAAAGAAATTTTGAAATTAAAATGAATTAAAAACTAAAGAATAATTTAGGAAATAATCGATAATCGCTTTAAGATCTGCTTCTCCTTCTTCTCCTTTTCTTTCCATGAGATCCTTTCCTTCCTCTGCGTCTTCTTTCGGCCTTTCGTGTTCTTCTACTTCTTCTTCTTCTCCTCTTTGGAACGCCGTCTTCTCCATCTGCAGATGATTTTCTTCTCCTTCTCCTGGTCTCAAAGACCTCTCCTCCGGAATTCAGACGTCTTTCCTCTGTTTCTCCCTCTCTGTCAACGGATTCCATTTGCGATTTCATTAAATTTAGAAATTGAGAAAAGTTTTCAACTATTCTTTTTGACGACTAAACTGTAACTGATTTAAAATCTATAAATTTTAACGGAATTACTTACTCAACAATAAATAGTGATCGCATGCAAACACTCAATACTGTACTGTAATTCGTGAATAGAGGTAAAGAATGACTACTCGTATGTAATAATATTTGTATATTTGAAACTCGCGCTGATTGTCTATGTGTTTCAAATAATTAAGCACAGGAAAGAGCTATACTGTCGAATGTGGCCAAAGCTTAGTCAAAATAAAGGAGAATCAGCGGGAGGCTCAACAATACTGTGTCACATTCGGCCGTATAGTACAGGAAAGTATAATATATTGATATATCAGTTATACAGGACTACAGTCGAGTTAATTAATACATTTTTCAAATTTTTATTGCTTTGGATTATTTAAACGATTCTTTAGACTTTAGTGTCGATCATAATTATTATAAGTGTTAGAACCAGAAGACCATAAATGTGAGAAATAAAGAGATAAAAAAGTAGAAATGTTCTCCATATGTTCTAAAGTAGTGAAGGAAAGTTGAAACACAAACCCAAGATTCTTGGGTATGGGTTTGGGTATAATTTTTTGAAGACTCGTTGGGTTCGAAATTTTCTAACTTAAGTGAAATGAAATATATATTAAACTGACGATGTGTTAAAACAATAATTATTATTTCAGATAATTGTGACCAATTATGTAAACCTATATTTCCTAAACATAAACCAATTCATTTCCATTTCCTACCATTTATATTAAATTACATTTACAACCAAAGAGTAAAACTAATTGTAAGAAAGGACAAAACCAGGAAAGGGCTATAATTTATATTAGAGGTCAAACAAAATTAGTTTTATGTAATTTCATACTTTAGAACAAATTTAGAACAATATTTACAAAGTATAAGAAAACTTCAAAATAAACTCATTTAAAAGTTTTTTTTAATTTGTTCTAAACCTGAAACGTAAACATCTGACAAATGAAATTAAATTTTCTAAAAGTAGATATTTTTCAAATACAAATTCAATTTTTTGATTTTTAACTTTAAAACACTTTAAAAACTTGACAAATTGATGTTTTGAACATATCGTCGATTTTAAAGTGTTTCTCAAAAAATAACCAAATTTTAAATTGACTTTCGATAAGTTATGAAAATTTAAGCTAAAATTGTAAATCTATTTGAAAATAAACTTTGAGTCAGATTATGACAAATAAAATTTATTTATTCTTAATTTGTTTTAATATTTTATTTACAAATAATTTAATGCAAAACTCTTAATATATAACCAGTGATAACAAATACTTAAAGAACAATAAAATTAGAAGTGCTTAAAGTGCTTGACTGGCAGAGCTTTGACTGGTATAGACGACAGCGCCGACAAAATTGATAGTCGCCGCCAATACAAACACAGGAAACCAACGGCCGTGTGATTGGGTCACTAACTCTGCAGTCAATGGACCGCAAAGTATGCCTGGAATAGTGGCCAAAGTGTTGGAAACAGCGAAAGTGATTCCCGCGTGATTGGGGGCCACGTCTGCGTGATTGCTCAGGTGTCCGGCGCTGTTAAATGCACACAAAGCCATTGAGAGCGATACGAACACCACTGCGAATAACAAGCTTTTCATTGCGCAAAATAATAACAAACAAATCGCGGGTCCGATCAAACCAATGACAGTCATTAATCTTCGAACTGACAGAACAGTCCATTTTCTTGCTATTAAACCATCTGCAAGATGTCCGGCAACTGATAATTGAATTAAACAATTAATTTATATTACTATTAATTATGAACTTATTAAAGGCTATGACGTCTTTATGTCTATAATCGCATTTTGATTCAATTGAGTCAATAATGATAACAAATCAAACAAATCAGTGATAAGATGTTTGTTTAAAAATCAATATAATGTCAATTATTTACACTCATAATGATTTCGCATTCGTATAATTATAGGATTTACTGACTTGTTTGTTTAAACTGTTGTCTGTATTGATACTTATTTGAGGCGTTAATAAACGAAAATAAGCTTAAAAGAGATAATGACACATAAGGAGTAATGGATAAGTTACTTACCGACGCCTAACATAGAATTAATAATATAAGGCACAGCCGTTAAGCTAATACTTTCTTTATTAGCGCCTAAATTTCGTGCTAAATATGTTGGCAGCCATTGCATTATTATATAATTAGACCAATTCATGGCAAAGTGCGCGATATAAATGGCCCAAAGAGGCCAATGACAGATGAATTGAGACCAACGAACGTTCTTAGTGTTCACTTTTGGATAAACTAAAGGCAGTTCGTCTTCACCAATGTCTCTGATTTCGGAATACAAGACCAACCAAACTAACACCCAAACAACCCCAAGTGTGCCGAATGTGTAGAACATCCACTCCCAGGGCAGGTGCGGACAGATTAGCGCGGCCACAGTTTGTCCTATAGTTCCGGCGCCAACTAAATATCCGAAAGCGCGAGACCTCTCAGGCACTGGAACTGAGTGTGCGAAGATGTGAAATATTGTGGGAAGACCTGAACAGTAGATCAAATACTAGTTTACAATACATTTCAATTATAAACTGTTTCACTCTTATAAAGACCTAATCCTTCCCCGAGTCCTAAAATTACTCGACATAAGATCAGAAGATGTAAGTGTGAGGCTACGAATGGGGTGATCAGTGTTGAGACAGACCTAAAGTGCATGAAAAAAATTTCGTTTAAACATTATATCTATCAAACCCATGAAACCCATGAAACCTACCATAAAAACACGGCTGAAGTCAATACTGTTTTTCCGCCAAACTTTGTGGCAGCGGTCGCACCGATTATCTAATCAATTAAATCAAATTCAATTAACAATACCATTAAATAAACACTAAATTAAGCTCAAAAAGTACAGCCGTTACAGAAACCTAACGAAGCATTTGTTGAAATTATAGTGAATTAATTGGTATTTAATAAAGTAATTAATTGAATGCTATGAATAATGGTTTGAATAAGTGGTGAATAATTACTTGACTAGTGATGTAACCAAAAGCGAAAGCACTTAAGACCCATCCCTGCCAATAGAGAGACCATTTGAACTGATCCGTCATAGGGATGATAGCGATCGGCATTATTATACGGTCGGCCGCATTGATGAAGTTCGCCGTTGAGCACAAAAATATCATACGGTGTGTCTTCACATGCATTTCACTCATGTGTTCAGTTCTTATCTCAATTATCTATTAATTCAATTGATTTTTTATATATAAATATTATATTTCTAAACACTTTTCACTCCTTTTATTCATTCTTTTCATTTTATTTTTAGTATTTTGTCGTTTTTAATATTGTAATTGTTTTTTAAAAGTTGTAATAAAAATATAAAACTTTCAAAAGAAAACTTAATTAAAAACAAAACAGTAAATTGTATTTCAAATGTATGTCATAATTGTGTTAATTATTGTAAAAATGATTTGTTGTAAACATTTAACAAACAGCTGACGAAACCATACATTCAATTATTTTTTTAGCAACAAATTCGCAAATAAGGGCTCAATAGAGGCCGACGTCTATTATACCGGAAGCAAATTTTTATTTATTAAAAGTTTAATACCTTTACAATTATAATAATTTTTATTCAAGTTTTATAACTGTTTTGGAATCAGTTTTAATGATATAATCATTTTCATCAATATATTAAACATTTTGAAAGACATTTTGTGAAGTCTTTGACTCATATTAAGTCCAATATTAAGTTTAGGGAAAATTAAAAGTTAAATATTAATAGTTTTAAATTGTTTTTACAGACTATAAAATAGTGAATAATTATTGTTCAGGTCTCGAAAATTAGCGATGAGTTCAATTCATAATTATTGATAATTATAAATAAATATTTAAAACAATTTTAAGTTAAATAAAACTTTAAGTGAAATGTTTTGACTCTTATGTGAAATCAGAATCAGAGTCAGAAAATCATATAATTTGACAGATTTTGAGTCCTTTGACAACAAATTGTGTCTTTTCTTTAACTTATTTAACAATAAACTTATAAAAAACTAATTTAATGTCATGTTTTAGAAGTAACCAAAACCAGACTCAAACCCATAAAAGCACGCAGACCTCTATTTAATATAGTATTAAATGTCTTAATATTTTCGTTTAGATATATATCACTTTACAAATATTTAATTAGTTTTTTACTATAATTTGATTTATTTAGAAATCAAATAAAATCATAATTAAATCTCACAATGAATTCATTGCTTTAATGAAAATTTTTGTTTCACTAAAAGCGGTGAAAAAGTTAGTATTTAATAGTTTTATATTAACGACAAAACTATCGACAGTTAAAAAGTTAACAAAAATATCTGATTTCCGCTCAACTCAAGTGAGAAACAGTTCAATAATGTCTTCGATTAAAGTGGAGGTCGAGAGAGAAGAGGATAAGAATAAAGACAGACATATACTGAAGTCTTCCAGCGATAGATTGGAATATAAATACTTAGTATTAAACAATGGATTAAAAGCACTATTAGTTAGCGATCAGTCCATTGACAGCATTAAGACTAATGAAAACACTGAAATTGATTCTGAAGAAGTCACTGAAGACGACTTGACTGATGTCTCGTCTTGTGATGAACACGAAGAACATGTGGACACGAATAGACCTAATAATGTACGCAATGAAACGGATGACATGGAAACCGATTCGTTCGCAAATATAAAGAAGTCTTCAACTGATTCCAAGTTATCAGCGGTTGCCGTCTGTGTCAATACCGGCAGTTTTCATGACCCCAAAGAAGTTCCCGGTTTAGCACATTTGGTGGAACACGTGTTGACGATGGGCTGTGAACAGTATCCGGAAGAGAATGCTTTGGATAAGTTCCTCAACAGTCGCGGTGGTTATCAAAACGCACACACAGAGTATGAATACACTATGTATGAGATCGAAGTTCATAGAAATCACTTTTATGAAGCTTTAAAACGTTTGGCCCATTGTTTTGCTGCTCCACTACTCAGACCTGAATCTATCAAAAGAGAAATCAAACCGATTGACACCGAATTCAATGAAGCGCTTCCTGACGATGATATACGTATGGAACAGCTGATCACTGATTTCGCTAATGAGGGCCACCCTTTCAAGACGTTCGCGTGGGGTAACGCTCTCACACTCAGGACATATCCAGAAAAGGCTGGAATTAATGTTCACAATTATGTTAAAGAATTCGTACGAAAGTATTACGTCTCCAATAATATCTTTCTTGTCGTTCAATCACAAGAAACCATAGAAACTCTTGAGAAGTGGGTCACTGAATGGTTTTCTCTAATAAAGCCATCAGTTTCTGGCAATGAATCTCTAATTGACTCAAATACTAGTATATGTTCTCCGTTTGAAAATAACCCACTTTTCAATAAACTCTATTTAGTAGAACCGGTCAATGAAACCGATCAGTTGAACATAACCTGGTGTTTGCCTCCAATAGTATCGCACTACAGGACAGCCCCTCTCGACTATTTGGGCTCAATTGTTGGTCACGAGGGAAAGGGAAGTCTGATTTCACATTTGAGAAAAGAAAATCTCGCGCTTGAGTTATGCGCCGGTAATGAAGAAAGTGGTTTTCAAAATAATAAATACTCCTCTATGTTCTTAATTAGCATTAAATTGACTCAATTGGGACACAAAAACATTGATAAAGTTGTTGGTTATGTTTTCGAGTACTTGAATGTTTTGCAATCTATTGGAGCTCAGGAATGGTTTTTCAATGAACTCAAGACTATCGAAATTAATAAATTTAATTTTCAAGAAGAACAGAATGCTATCAATTATGTTAAACGATTGAATTTCAATTTAATGCAATATCCAATTGAACACGTCTTGTGTGGCAATAGGTTATACTTTGATTACGACAAAGCTTTAATTGAGAGCTTTCTAAACCTCTTGACTCCAAGTAATGCCAATTTTATACACTTATGCACTTCTATATTGAAAGACGACGACAAAGATGTAAGAACTGAACAATGGATGGGAACCCGATTCAAGATGTGTGAAGTGCCGCACAAATGGTTATCAAATGAGTCTAATATAACAAAGCAGTCGACTCACTTCCACTTTCCAAATCCCAATCCATTCATTGCCACTGATTTCACACTTAAGGAAATCGTTGACGAGAATGACACGATTCAGGTGAAGAAGATTTGTGATAAGAATCGTTTAAAGCTTTGGTATAAACCGGACGATCAGTTCAAACAACCGAAAGCTATCATAAGAATTCATTTGATTTCTCCCTATTTCCGAGATTCAGTAGAAAGTGCTGTTATGATAGACTTATTTCTCGAAATTTTGGTCCAAAATCTAAGCGAAGATGTTTATGATTCCATTTTAGCCGGTCTTCATCACAGTGTAACTCAAGGCAATGCAGGTCTTGTTATATCTGTGTTTGGATTCAATGATAAGCTCAATACTTTACTGCTAACAATTCTTAACAAAATGGTTAACTTTGAAGCAGAGGAGAACGTCTTTATAGACGTCAAAAACAATTTATCAAAATCTTATCACAACATTTTCATAGATCCCAATAAATTGAATAAATCATTGCGATTATCCATTTTGTGTGAGGTTTTCTATTCTGCAATTGAAAAAAGAGATGTTCTGCACACCATTGATAAAGAAATGCTCAATAAGTTTATAAAGAAATTATTCTCAGATTTTCACATCGAATGCTTAATTGAGGGAAACTTTACTAAAGAAGAGTCTATTGAACTACTGTTAGACATAGAGAAAAAAATAGGACTGGATTTACAGAAAGGCAGTAAAACAGCGCCCCGACTGTGTGCCACTGAGATCCCAACTGGAAATGACTGCTGTCGTGTGGCCTCTCTTTGTGCCACTAATAAGAACTCTTCGGTCACTAACTATTATCAGATCAGTCCCGCGAATATCAAATTGCAATGTTTGCTAACAGTGCTCTCGTCTATTGTGGAAGAGCCCTGTTTTAACACTTTGAGAACTAAAGAAGGTCTTGGATATGATGTCTCGTGTTGTGATTACGACACATTTGGTATCAGCGGGTTTGGAGTCTCTGTTAGCAGTTCTGGCAATGACTTTGACTGCACTTTCATTGATGAACGTATTGAACAATTTTTAATACTAATGGTAGAGATTCTGTCAAACATGAAAAATGAAACTTTTAAAGATCACATCACTTCCATCATCAAACATAAGAAAGCGCCTGATTTGCAATTAATGGATGAATTCAGACGAAATTGGGCAGAAATTATTTCATTTAATTATTGCTTCGATCGGTTACCGAAAGAAATTCGATGTTTAGAAAAAGTAAGTTTTAATCTTCTCCTCAAATGGAAACTCAACTTATTTCTCAATATTTTAGATATCGTTCGACGAATTCAAAGAGTGGGCATGTGATCAAGTTTTGCGACCCAATGAACGAAAGCGAAAGTTAAGCATTCAGGTCAGGCATTAAATGATTGATTAAATACATGACATGAGTTCATTCAAAACATTCTATCATTCAGATCGTGGGAAATGGTGAGAAAGCACTGGGAGAGTGCATTACATTTGATGGAAATCCTGTGAAGCCAGAGATGATTCAAAACCAATCTAATGCAGAGACAAACAATTCATTAAATGAGGCGAAAGAATACAACTTTAAAAGATTCCAATTAACGCACTTAAAGCCTAAGACTACAGGAAAAATTAGATATAATTTTATTGCAGATATTATTAAGTATAAGAAAAATCTAAATGTTTTCCCTAATCATAAGGTTATTGAATAGGAATTATTACAAACAACTCATGAATATAAATATGAATTAAAAATATATGAGAATTATGAGATTTGGAATTTTTGTAACTATTTTTGGAGTATATATTATAAAAAGTTTTTGAAGTATATATTATAAAACTTTTTAACCGGTAGTAAATGGTGTCAAAGAATTTGTTTTAAGAAAAGAAGTAATTTATAAACTTATTATATGACAACTGATCCGCCGTCCGATTTGTAAACTGCGTGATAAGCATTTCTAAGTAATGCATACGGAAAACACGATTCCAAGAGATCCATAGTAAGGAACGGCGATTCTTGAACTATCATATCAAGTAATAAATAAATAGATTCGCGATTTCGTGTCATTTCTTTGTCAGGTTCTTGTCCGAGTCGTAACAAACTAGAAGACGCCAACGCCAGAAATTCCTTCAATCTCTCTTCGATATCATTAACACCACAAATGGTGAAAAGCGCGCCGGCAATGCCGTTAATGGCTTGAGCCAAACAATGGATATTATTTGCGTGCGCTTCTAGTGATGGCTTATAATAAGAGCTTTCGTTGCGCGATAGCTTTGGAAGTGATACGGCTATAAATACCATAAGTAGACATGCGATTTGATACTCATCTTCTCCAAGTTCTGGATTATAAACACAAATTTGAATTCATGTATAATTTGTAATTATGAGTAAACTATAATTTAATAATTACCGCTCTTTTGAGACCGAAGAGCACTGACTAAAGCGGGGTCTACTTTACACGGCAAACCCGTCGCACTCGCCATTTCACTTACAATCTGTTAAATACAAATTTTAATCAAATTTTTAAAATCACTTTTAAAGCCGCTCTAAAGACATGCCTATAAAGTCCTAATAAACTACTAAATAAAGAACATGAAAATGAAACAATACCTGCAGTTTGATGTTCTCGATCTCGAATATATTATAGTGAAAGAGTTAGAAAGAAAGGAAATGTTTTATATTAGTGAAAGAGTTCCCCAAAGCTTATTGAAAAAGTTGACTAACCATTGAGTCTCCGTTCGGAACGTGATGTTTAAAGTCATTGACAGAACTTAATAAAAATGGTATCCTTTCTGCCAATACATCATTGAGTGCGTCCTGTGCTAGACTTCGAAAACACATAATCACACCTATGATTGACATCCTTTGGAGAACACTATCAACATCTAATTGTAATCATTTAACAATTAATAATAGAAATTATTATTATTTAAAATTATTCGTTATGGAGATCTATATAAGAATATATACTCTTCTAAGTATACTATAGTATTTCAATAAAATTTAGATATTGTAGTCTTAGTTCTAATCTTTAATGCAGTTAAAAAAAACTGCTTCTCAATAACGAATAATAATTTAGGAATAAATGAATACTTTGAGCAATTTTAGGTCCTTTTCAAGGAAAGCATTTAGTTATGAGAAAGTAATGCGTTAATTGAATACAATAACGAATCTATGATTTTACTTACTTTGTAATCTTCGGAACAACTCTTTCATTTGTTCGGGTTTATCATAATTAGAGCGAAGCGCCACCAATACGTCTTTATTCATAACAACAAGTTTCTGAATACAACAAAATATGATTCAAATTTCAGGTCATAAACAAAATCAAAGCTAACCTTTAGTTCAGTGACTTGACTGGCGATGTGCCACATGAGGCTCTCATTCAGATATTTCATGCCATACGGACCTATCAGTTCAGCCAAACCTCTCAATTCTAGGTAACAATAATTCATATAAATTACATTTAACTCTAGAAATGATTGTCAGACTTGCCATTTATATCAGAAAATTCTTCGGCACAAAAAGGAATTTGACCGTCAATTACAAGCGTCACAAAAGCTTTTTGAATTGGCGAATAACAAATATGTCCGGCACTAACTCTTCGCAAAAGAACCTCTAAATACCAGTTTGTATATAGAGTTGAAATAGTTTTGTCGCCGTGACTGTCCTGAGGCTGTGTTTGCTGTAAGAGTACATTATTGAATACTCGAGTAATATCGAGATGAACTGCAAAAGATTTGAATTTATTTAAAATCAGATTGAGATCAGATGACAAACAAATTAAAACTTATAATTTCAAGTGATTCTAAAACATACCATAATTTTCGATACTTTGAAGAACATTCATATACGAGCGAACGCTGACGAGTAGTTCTGAAGGCTTTGCGATCTCATTATTTTCAGGGTTGTACATAACCATACCTACAAGTGCTTTATTGAAACGACTCTCTAAATGTTGAGTCAAATACTCTCTGGGAGCGAACGTGTGATCCCATACTAAGATTGTACCGCAATAATTGATTGCAAAACTTAATTCAGTTAAAGCCATATGAAGTTTATCCATACTATAAAAATATATTTTGTTAGGATTGCAATTATAACTACAGTATAGAAATTGAGTCATACGTCGTGAGCTCTTCTCTACTTCTTCTATAGCTTTCAGATCCAGGTTTATCTTGTTCTTGAATCACTTTATTTTTTTTATCTCTTTTCTTTTTGCTTAAAATCTGAGCCAAATGGGGCACAACGTGTTTGGGTAATAGCTGTCAAACATTAAACATTTAGTTTATTATAACTAATAATAATTATAAAAATAAATGAGAAAATATGAACCTTATCACTAAGCATGCATTGTTCATCACAAATGGTTGTGATTATATTTTTAGCTTCTTTTGACATTTCATCGAGAAAGCCATTAACCATTGTTAGAGATCGATCTCCAATATGATGACGCTTTAAAATAATTTACATTAATTAAAGTATTTTGCAAATTGTTGTGAATCACATTCTAAAACAATTCTTTATTAGACGCCAACTGTTACTGATTTTCATTAGTACAAAAGATTTAACTTAGAAATGATTTAGAATTGTTTGAGTGATAATAATAAAACACAGACATTAGCAAACTCTGGTTCAAACCTAATGTATCTTAAATCAGATATTTGGAGTGGGATTCACGACAATCATAAATAGAATGAATGCAAAAATGAATTTAATGAGAAATACCTCTTCAGGACAAAGTTCATGCGTGCAGTTCATGAAATGACTACAGATTAAAGGAAATGCAACGATATATCGGGTTTGTGCCGGAAATTCTAAGCACATATGGAACTGATCGTCAAATATTTTACTGAAAAAGCTGAAAAAATAGATGTAAATTATTATTGCATTTTATAATTAGTTATTGATAACAAAATATTTACCAAAAAATAGATAAATCTGAGGTTTCTGTTATCATTTCATCCAAATAGTCGACCATTTTTGTGTGAAATAGAATCATATTCATTAAAATGGCTAAATCTTTGTGTTCGAACAAATGCATGGGATATCTATTGACACTACAATACGCCTGTAGTCTAAACCAGTCAAGTCTTAAACCTCTGAAGTCGAAAAGTTCGTTGTTTTCGACTTGTTTGACAGATAAGTTAGAGATAACCTGATGTGCGGATTCAAGTATAATGGAGTCCTCTTCGGGCATCATCGATACGTTTTGCATGATTTGGTTGAGAGCCACCGCATCATAACCTGTCAGATATTGCACATAATAGCGTTGAATTACTTGATTGTATTTTCTGACTAATGCTCTCAACTCTTCCATATGAAACAGTAATTCAGGCAGTTGTCGGTCTACCAAATCTTCTGATTGAGACTTAACCTTTCCTTGTCTTACAGGAGGATTATCACAATGTCTTAACAACCAGTGAACCTCATCGCGAGCGAACGATAAGCCCATAAATACAAGCAATGCTTTTGGCCCAAGAAGTCCGGGTTGATCTGTCAATATTAGGCCCAATTCTTTGAGAGCTGTTCGCAAAAACTTACGACGCTCTCTATGAATATGACCGCTTTCGAAGAGAATACAATTCAAAATTCAAATAAACAATATTTGCAAAACTTATTAATTGAAATCTACCTGTTCTGCAAAACCCAATTGTATGCATCTTTGACTTCAGACACTCTTTTATTATAACCCTTATGTGATTCGAAATATTGCTGAACGAATGCGTGCGTATGTAATACTTCATCACGAAATAGTGTCGTAACCCAACCGCAGTGCAAAGCTTTCGTAAATAAGTCCTGAGTTATCGGTTGGTTTAAGTATTGATGAATTAATAGAAAGCCATCTAAAAAAATACAAATAATACATGTTTGAGTTGATTATTTGTATTGACTCGAATGCAACGAGACTTACAAATGATATATCGTTCCATTATGTCGAGTGACAGGTATTCACATTGAATTATATCAGTTTGAGCCGGATTTAACATCTGTGAGGGATTGGCCACAAGACTAAGTAATTGGCATTTACGCCATTCATCTGCCGGCAAATTACGCATTGGAAACACTTTTTGCAAAGAAGTCAATGCCTGACAAAGTAGTTTGGAGTGAGGGATAAACTCTTCCGATAATTTTTTGAGTGGTGGGTCATAATCGACAATGAGTTGTCCCAATCGCGGAAAACTATTATCGCTGTGGCCGTGAATCATCTCATGCGCTGTATTGAACAGACCCAACACTGCTTTCCTGTCCTCAACTCTCGATAATAAGATCATTAACGAGACATACGTTACGATTAAGTCTAAATATCCTTTAGTCATATCAAAGTTGAATTCCTATCGTTTTTTAAATTTATATAAATAACTTATATTAGTATTTTGTCAACAGTACCAATAGTACTAACTCTACATTTTGACATTTTTTAAGTTTTCTTTTATAGAAATTTAAATTTTGTAAAACTTATTGATTTGTAAAATGATCTAAACTTTTGCAATTCATAAATATAGTAAAGAATGTCTGAATTAATGGCAAGAGAGGTAAGAGAAGACATACGACATCGAGCTGTAGCTGACACGCATCCATTGTAGTCAATAACTCGCAGACATGATCTTTAAAGTCCAACAAATCAACGAAAGTATAATAATATAAAGACAACGATTTCATTATGTCCTGTCTTATGTTGAAAACAACGTTCAATTGGCTCTTAAGAGGCAATAAACAAATTATTTATTCATTAATTATAACAATTGATTATAATTAAAATCAAAGGTAAATATGAATACATTATTGCTTCTGTTGTCAGTGTTCGGGAATCTTCTGACCACATGTTTTATGGCCGACTCCAACGTCTTGTCCGACAGAAACGATGGCTTAGACTTGGAGTCACCGCAAGCCTGACATTGATATAAATTAATAGTTAAATAAAGTTTCAAATAAGTAGTTATACGAAAAACCTTTTTAATGTTGTAAATTCTGGTCAACATTCCTACGCCTCTGTCGTTCAGAATCGTTAGCTTTTCAGCCAATTTCTGTTGACTCGGAATCAAAGGTCTCATTGCTTCTGATTTTTTTGTTTAATATATTAAATATAATCAAAATTTTTGTGAAATTACAATTAAATTACAATAATGAACATGATTTGGCCCAACCCTGAAGTCATAAATGTTTCGCATTCTGTACTCATTCATAAATAACGTTATTTTAGCGAAAAATTATATGCTTTTGATTAACACTAAAAGCAAACAATAAATTAATTTTTAATTAAACCCTTATTTACGTAATTCATGCAAATAATCAAATGTATTATCAAATTGTGGTTAAAAAGTTTATTTATATTATTATTTTTATTTATTTTCATCTATTTATTAATTAATTTTAGTTTTAATTAATTTAATAAATCATTAAAAATGAGTGAAGTATTGATTTCTCGTAATTATAATTTAATGAATATATTTGTGAAAAACAGAAGAACCGTTCACTTAATTAAATACAATTTGAGGCAAAATATATGTGTAAAGCGTTTTATTAGTATTAAAAAGACTGAAAACTCTGTTAATAAGTCAATTAAAAGCAAAAAGTCATTTAACTTAATTAACAATAAAAGCGTTGAAGAAATAAAAGCAAGAAATAGTGACTCAACTATTATAAAGACATTAGATGTGGACCAAATGGCATTTCGGGTGACAGTCACAGAAATGCAGAGATTTTTATCGAATAACAAAATCAATGTAAGCACTGGTCACACATGTCTTGCAATGGACTGTCCTTTTTGTCATCACATCGTTCACAACAAACACAATCATAACAATCATAACAAACAATTGAATTCAATAAACAAAAAGTTTGATTCAATACTATATATAAACAAAACTACTTCTCATTACATCTGTTATTCTTGCGAACAGAGCGGGAATTGGACTCAATTTCTAGAAATCATTTCCGCCTTAAATACCAATAAAGTTAATAAAAATGATTTAGTTTTGCCTCAAATGGATTGCAATGTATTTCCAGATAAGAAGACTTTGCTAGAAGTGAATCAAATCTATAAAAATAGTTTACCATTCGATCAGTTAAGTGAAGAACAAATTAAATCAGTTTATCATAAGTTTGGTTTGAATGGTATCACAGAATCGAGTCTTAAATACTTTGAAGTTCGCGTTTCTAAGCATTTAAATCAATTGATAATCCCTTTTAAAAGTTGTTATAATAAAGACATTATAACTGGCATTAAATTACTTGAATTTAATGAAAATAATAGATTGAGTCAAAAGTCAATCCCTTATGAAATAAAATTATCAGTTTTTGGTTTGAATCAGCAGTTTATCAATAATTGTTCTTTTGATGAATTGGTCATAACTGAGACACCAATGGATGCAATTGCTGTCACACAAGAAACCAATATTCCCTGTATTTCTCTGCCATCACATGGAATGGCAGCACAACTTCGTCCAGAAGTCTTACCATTCTTTGAACGATTTAAAAAAGTAAATATTTGTTTAACTTTATTGCTCTCAAAGAAAGATATATTACTTGTGAAGCCTTATTGCAAATGTGCTTAAAAGCATACTTAATATAGGGATTAGTGTGACTCTAAACACATATAATTTTATTGACAAACAGATTACTATTTGGTTCGGAAACACAGTACAGGACCTGAATTTGGCGAAAATCTTGTCGCGAAAGTTAGACGAGAAGAGGTGTCATATCGTTTGCTCTAAAGATCGATTGAGTCAAAGCCAACACAAGACACCATTAAATGCGTTGCAAAATAAACTAAAATTAAGCAAATATTTGGAATCATCGCAACGCATATCACACGAAGCAATCACTACATTCCAATCTCTAAGACATGCAATACTTTCTGAAATAAAAGATCCGCTTTGTTCTGGAGTCACGTGGAATAGGTTTCCAGAGCTGACTCAACACCTGAAAGGTCACCGAAGCGGAGAGTTGACTGTGTTTACGGGTCCGACAGGTTGTGGAAAGACTACATTCATGTCTGAATATTCTCTGGATCTCTGTATGCAAGGCGTGCGCACATTGTGGGGCAGTTTTGAAGTAAAGAACGTACGGTTGGCCAAAATGATGTTGACTCAGTTCGCAGAAAAGTCCATTACTAAGCATTTGAATGAGTTCGACCTCTGGGCCGACAAGTTTGAAGAGTTGCCGCTCTATTTCATGACATTTCACGGACAGGAATCTGTTAAGAATGTATTGGCGGCGATGTCTCACGCGGTTTATGTTCACGACATAAAGCATATCATTGTCGATAATTTACAGTTTATGTTAGGCTGTGATCCGAGCCATAAGTTTGACCGTTTTTGGCAGCAGGACCTGGTCTTGGACTCATTTCGCAAGTTCGCCACTCATGAGGACTGTCACGTGACTCTTGTTATACACCCGCGAAAAGAGGAAGATATGGACGAACTGAACAACAACTCTATATTCGGTGGCGTGAAAGCCAGTCAAGAGGCGGATAATATTTTAATTTTGCAAAATAAATGGCTGTCATTATTCAAGTGTCACAAATATATTCAAATAACAAAAAACCGATGGGATGGAGATCTGGGAAAAGCTCCGCTTTGGTTCGATAAGGAATCGCTCAGTTATTCGCCACAAAGCAGACGCTCTAATGTTCTTATCTATGATAACAATCACACCAATGCTTCTGATAACCAAAAAACTGATATTTGTTCAAAAGATTTCAACAAATCAATCGATTTCGCGCGCGTTAAGTGTAAATCAGAAGAAGAATTTGATGACTTCCGTCTTCAATAGGATTTGATTATAATTATAAAATTTTTTTATAAGACGTTAAAGGTTTCTAAAAGTTAAAGGTTATTATGTTCTGCAAACTTATGTTTGAATGAAATGTTTTAAGTCAATTAATTTTGGAAAACTGTACTGTTATGTAAATCAATAAAATGTTTTCCTTGAGTTATATTAAATGAAAAGTAAATAATCAATAGAAATAAATGCTATTTAACACATGTAACTCATGTCAAACTATTCTTATTACAAACAATTTCTCAAGTTATGTGAAACCTGAAAGAGGTGTGTGAGTGGTATGAGAGTCAGAGAGTGAGAGTGCGCTTCACTTATAACATGAGACGGAATTACCGGCAGTCAATGCAAAGGCCGGTACAAATGGGAACATAAGTCCAACTAAAAATATAATTTGTTGAGAAGTACAACATTTCAATTACTATAAGAATAATTGAATGCATTTTATCGTATTTTAAGCAATATTTTCAACGATCGAAATAATTAATAGCTGTCTTCACTGTCGTAGCCATAAATTTTGGTGGAGGGGGGGGGGGCTCAGACAGGAAAATTCTATAATTTGGTAATTTTTTAATATTGCTACAGACCTACACTCAAATTTTTGAAAATGTTTGGGGACAGCGACCCCCTGACCCATAGCTGACCCCTTGACCCATAGCTGACCCCCTGACCCATAGCTGGCTACGACACTGTTGTCTTAAACAAACTTTTTTCAAACTTTTAAATATATTAAATGAGAAAATACTCTAAGATGTAAACAAATCACTCAAATGTGTGGAATAGGGAAAATGTTTAGTTTGAAATTTATTTTTTCGACCAATTATTTAAAGTGAAACAATACTTCTATAGAAAAATAGCGTTCATTAACAGTAATATTTGTGAAAATAGCGGAATTCGGGACAATTGTAACTCTGCTATGACTCATAGCAATAGTGTTTTTATGAGAAATGTTAGCGCATGCGTAGTGTTGTCTTGAATTCGTTGAATTCTAATGCATAGCATTCATAGCATTAATCAGTAATCCATAGGCTTTGGTTCGAATGCATCGCTCGCCGAATACTAGTGACCGGCGATTGCGACCGATTGGCCGAAAATTAATTACTGATGGCTTTAATGCTAATCTATTGCATGTATGGGTTCGCCATCTTTTTCTTCGGCGGTTGGATTTTCGTATGGATTATGCATTTGATGGCTATCTTTAATGGGTATTAAAGATTCACTTTTATTACACTTTCCTTTCATTTGTTTCTATTTATATATTATTTTGATTTATTTTATTTAAATTTTAATTAAAAATACATTCATTTGTCTATCAATTAACTAATTATAACATTAATTGTTTTAAAGGAAACGCAAGTTATATAAAAAGAACGAATTAGTGAACGGCATGTCTGACACACCACTGCCGGGCGTTTCTATCATTAAACCTCTGGTCGGTATTGATCCCAATCTGTTCACTAATTTGGAGACATTTTTCTTGTTAAATTACCCACAAGTATGACATTAATACATATATTGCATAAAACAGTCTGTTGTTAAGTCTTTTCGCATTGAAATTAGTTTTTTTTATAATTACATAAGTTTAGTATCGATTCATATGATATACATATGTATACGTTTATTGTTATTGTCTTTCGATCAATCATTAATTTGATTTCAATGTGAAGTCACTTAACCAACAAATTGTCTGTTTATTGATATTTATTTCTCTTTTTTGAAAATATGGCGAAATATTAATATGAATATTAATATATCGTTATATTTGTATATCTTATAAAACTAAGCATTAAGTCATGCGTTACGAAAGTGCAGATCTGTTTGTATTGATAAATAATAAATAGTATAATAAATAGTATAATAAATTGTATAATAAATTGTATAATAAATTGTATAATAATAAGTTCATTGCTATAGTATAGGTATAGGTGTACGTATAGGTAGAGATACTTTATTATAAACTTTTGACAGATTTTTGTATTCACTTAGTTTTGTGTTTTTCATTAATAAGTTAATTACTGTATACCAGAAACTGATTAATAGTTTATCACATCTGAACCTAAAAGTGTTTCAATAGAACGACAGTTAATGCAAAATATGTTATGTAAAGACTCGATTCATAACTACCTCTATATTAGAGGTCAATGAAATCAATACTAAACCCGATTTTTGAACTTATGTGACGATTATGTGAGTCTACAGTTGAGTCTCAAGACTGCAGTTTATGCATACTTTTACTTAATTGTCTGCTTTTCACTATTTATTCACAGATTAGTCTTAAATCTATTTTTTTTCTATTATGAGATTTATTAGCGTTTAATATAAAGGTATGAAAATTGAGAGCACTTTCAAGAGAGCAGTTTTTAAGAGAAAATTACATTTTATGGCATTTTTTTGTTTTATGTTTAGTTCAAACTCAATATCAATCAATATTTTGAACATAACTTTACCACTAATTCACATATTTTTCTCTGATATGGCTTAAGTCGTAAATTGAATGAAACAGTTAATTATGTTATACTTATTAAGTAATACTCTATTTAGAAAAGAGGACCTGTTCTTAACTGCCTTTACTTCCCTTCCCTTTAATGACTTATATGTAATAGAAATTTCTTTATAAAGAATTTAATGATAAAATATGAGTCACATAAACCGATAAATAGTTAGCTTTGCTTAATTAATAAAAAAGTTTGTTTAGACTCAAATTATTATGTTTTGGAGACATTAAATAGGAAGCCTTACATTTGTATTAAGTCATTTCAAGACTCTATTAGTGTTTCTCATTATAAAGAAAACCCAATTTGTTTTTCTTTAAGGACTTTGTTTACTAGTCGAGGAAAAGCACTAAAACCTAAATAACAAAATAGTTCTATAATTTATTGTTAAATAGTAGTGATTGACAGTATTGAAAATCTGATTAAACCATTTGTAGACATCCAATAATTTATGTTTTAATTAATCACTTTGAGCATTGCTATGATTCTCATGAATTTGAATTACTATATATTTATGCTATTTATGCTATTTTTAAATTTTAAGATTAGACCGTCTGCTATCTTTACAAACTTTTAATAATATTTATAATACATTAAAGACATCACTTTGTGGTGTTTTTGTGGACGTTTCGAAAGATAGCTTTCTTTTCAACACATTTAAGTCAAATGAACAGCATTTGACTCTCAATTGACTTTTTGTGCATTTGCTTTGAGTTAAGCACTAATATACTGTTTTATTACACAGCTCTGCCACAGAATTTACACAATACTTTAATTTTTTAAGCATCAAAATAATGAAAATATAGCAGAATTTGATCTCTTTATGAAATTTTATTTCAGTTGATTATTAAAGACAATGAGAAATAGAGAATAAGATTTTTTTATTATTAAAAGTAATTGTAATGAAAATGTAGAATAATTGATAAGAATTTGATCAAATATTTTCATTTCTATTATTTAATGAACAAAAGATCGATATCTACGTTAAAAGTGATCATTTTTTACATGACCTCAAATGCATTAAAGTCTATAGTTTTTGAAAAATTACTTTCATTTCAATTACACTGAAAAACACTTCAATTTCATTCGCATTCCATTTAATGAGAGTTTCTATTCATTTATTATTGAATTACTTGATTGCAATCCTTATGTCGTCAGCAAATGCATTGCTAACAAATGAGCTTAATATTAGTTTTTTTGTTTCATTTAAATAATGCTTAACATAATTTAACACACTTTGAGCTGTGATTTCTCTATGTTTTTAAAGATAACTTTTTTTAATTTAATTTGTATTTTAAATACTGTGAAAACGAACTTATTTTTCACTTCTACTCAGTTTGTGCTTTCACTTGCATTCCATTGAAATGGTCGCAAGTCTTTCACCATTAAAACCATTAATAGCCTTCTTTTTAACTGTTATTGTCATGTATTGTAATAATGACTCGCATAAGGAAATACCTGAACATCAATCTTATGTTTGAAAACAAGTGTTGTATAATATTAGTCAATGTTTCTAAACATAGCAAACGATCTCTATTCTTAAGATCCAAATGTGTGATAAATTGTGGATTAATTCAAATTGAATTTTATAATAATTTCTATTTTTTCTCTATTTCCTACCGTTTCGATGTTCAGCTTTTTCTTCTATACTTTATATTTATTTAAATTTTTTTAATTAAATCAAAGTTTTGTGACTGGAATTGTAAACATGTTCTTATCTTTTCACAAATGTCTGCTTAAAAAATACATTTCATTAACGAATTTTCCGCAAACTTTTCCATTTCATACCAATTAATTCAAATCTTAGTCCTTAAGCATTGCAAATAATTAATACACTTCTTGTTACTGTCATTTGCTCTCACTTTTAAATATCACATGTCATAAATATATTTATCATCACTTGAGTCAAATTGAGTCAAATCTATGACAGTAGTCGTCAAAACACTTCATGGATTTTAATTATAATAATGAGAAATTCACAAAACAATTATTTATTCTATTATTTTCTGCACTACTATTTGATTAAACTGTAATAAAATGTATGATGGATTAGAATACTAAATAAGGCTCCGGTCACTTATAAATTCATTCCAAACGATTTTATAACTTCACTAAAATTAAAATATTTCGTTAAAAAAAGTTAAACTATTGTGAAATAGTTATAGTTTTGATTAAATAATAAAATTGAGGTCAAGTTTATAAACTTTCTAAAATGTATTTATAGTTTGAACTGCTATTTTGTGTGCAAGACGACAAAGACGCTGCCATTATGTTCGTGAAGAGACTAATTGAAAAATATCCAAACATCGACGCGAGACTATTCATTGGTGGCACTAAAGTTGGTGTTAATCCAAAAATTAATAATATGCAACCCGGATATCAAGCGGCCAAATATGAACTCATACTTATTTCCGACAGTGGTATCAGAAGTAAGTCTTAATATTTTTAAAGTTCAATATATGATGATAGTTATGGATAGTGTTCCGAATAAGGCTAAGGCTAAGTGGTTAGCCTTAGCCCTCCTCATATTTTATAGCCTTCTAACTTTAGTCGCGACTAAGGCTAAGAGACACAAAATTCGGAACACTAGTTATGGATTGAAACAAAATATTTATATATAACTATGTATTGATTTATTAACAGTGAAAGAAGACACTCTCTTAGATATGGTGTCGTCGATGAAAGATGACGTCGCTTTAGTACATCAAATGCCTTTCGTCTGCGACAGAAAAGGCTTCCCTTCTGTTTTAGAAAAAGTATGTTTTTGTGTTTACTATACATTAGTTTTGTATATCTTTGAAACTAAAATTGATTTATTTGATGAATAGGTATATTTTGGTACAGCTCACGCCCGTATATACCTCTCCGCTGACTTCATTGGCATCAATTGTCCCACTGGTATGTCAGCACTCATGAGAAAGAAACTTCTCGATGAAGTCGGGGGTATTTCCGCATTCGGTCAATACTTAGCAGAAGATTTCTTTTTCGCCAAATCATTCACTGATAGGTATTAACCGCTATTTTGATTTATATTTATGTACTTTAATCGTAATTAAATTTTTGATATTTGATTAGAGGATGGAAGTTAAGGATCAGTTCACAGCCTGCGTGGCAAAACTCATGCACAGCTGATATCGACTCATTTCAACATAGAATTACCAGGTATTGGATCTTTGTATGCGTTACACTACTATTACGTTTAAATTTTAATCACAAATATTTATTTTTCAATTACATTTTTGTGTAACTAAAAAAGTGAGACACAGTTTGTTGAGAATGAGTTATGAGTTAGTGCTTTAATCATTTTGATTATTTGACTCAATTTTAATAATTTAACATGAATTTTATGTATTCATGAGAGTTGTAAATTGAAAGGAATTCCAATTCCAATTCCAATTGAAATGAGAATTATATAAAATTTAGTTTATATTTGAATTTAATGTTAAGCAAAACCAATTCCTCTATTTGCTGATTCACTTCTATTATAAGTAATAATTACGTGCAATACTATAATGATTATAATTAACCGCATGAATGTATTTGATTTCTATTCTATTTTGATTCTTATAAATAATTAAATAGTAATTAAAGCGTTAGTTATGACCTATAATTCTAATTTGACAGATGGGCCAAACTTAGAATAGCAATGATTCCACATATGATACTATTAGAGCCATTATCGGAGTGTTTAATGCTGGGAGTGTTGGCCGCGTGGGCCGTGAGCTTTCTATTTCAATGCGATCCATTTGCAGTCTACTTATTCCATATGCTGTTATGGTTTTTGCTCGACTACGTTCTCTTATGTATAGTTCAAGTGAGTGCTAATCTATTATTATATTGTCAATTATTAATATTTATCGATTTAACTTTTTTTTGTTTCTAATCTACAGAACGGTTCGATACCATTCAGTAAGACTGACTTTGTAGTCGCCTGGATGTTGAGGGAGTGCTGCGCTTTCTTACTATTTATTCGCGCTCTTTGGGAACCTGATATCAAGTGGAGAACCGGCACTTTTAAGTTAAAGTGGGGTGGAATTGCCGAAGAAGTCAAGACTAAGTTATAGCATCTCTTTATCTCTTTTGGTCTTCAATCAATTGGTCAGGAATTGGCCGAAAAGACTCTTTTTTAATATTTACAATGAAAGTGCCTCTCATTTGTATATATTATACATAATATATAAATCATCGACAGTCTAACATTGACTGAAATTATTTAATTTTCTACACAAACCCATCATTCGTCTCGATGTCTATTATTCATTACGGCATTTTTGGAAGATATATATGACTATTATGTGACACTTAATTGTGTGTTTGGCATCAAATATATACTGAATGAACAAAGAGTACTTTTATTGAGCGCACCCAAAATACAGCTCATCTTCACTAGAATTTATCAAATTAATTGACTGTCAGTATGTATTAGAAGAAGACACCGAAGAAATCTCTTTAATCATGTCTGCGATTGTCTTTATTAGACCTCAACATTGATTTGTGTGAATTGAATATAAATCTCATTTACGTTCATAAAAGTACAACTTATACAACATGTCAGAGTATTAAAAGCGTTTATTCTTTCTTTTTAAGTATAATAATATTTTTTTAGCACTTATTCTCAATTAGTTTCAACAGAAAATCAATTTATTTAAACCATTTATACGTTGAATTTTTTTAATGATTATAATTTGTAAATCAGTTTTAATTAAGTTATAATTTGGAATATATTGTACATTACATGACCACTAAAGTGCTCATTGAGAATAAGGTATAATATGTTTATAACTATAATCACTATGTTTCCCAACTTTGACATAGACTTGAATCTAAACTTTTTTGATTTACATTAATTTATGAAGTGATGGGTTTATCTTTTAATATAATGAGCTTTTATTGAAATTGTTTACTAATTATATATACAAAACAGAAATACTCAGACAATTGAAATTAAAATGAGATAAAAATTTATTACTCAATACATTCACGCATTGAAATGCATTGAAATTAAATGAATGATCAGAACCTCATTCGAGAAGAAAGTTGGGAAACAAAAGTACGAAAAATAACTATTAATGATCTGTTTTACTTATGAAAATCAATGAGAATTTAATGATAATTATTGAACGAAATTATCTCAATTGACAAAAATAATTCATCTTACATAATATGTTAATAACTTGTGTTCTATTATTTTATATTTAACTCCAATAACGAAATGACTTAATTTTTTTAAACGTCAAATATTCAAAACTGAGATCAAATCTTCTGTCGTACAGTTTTATTATTAAATTAATTTTATACTAAATAATGTTTTAAATTCACTCAATATATTGATCCCAGTGTTTAATTATTAAACATTCCTATTGTTAACAAAATTGAATTGATTTACATATATGTTGTAATTGTATGTATCGTAAAATTAATTGCTAGTCATCTGTCGACTTATAAATTGAACTTCAAAATTAGTGAACCATTTACTAAATTTTTCACATAAGATATTAACTAAATTCTAAATTTTTGTTGTAAAAGTATTTTAGAGTCAAACAAATTAATATTTGTTTATAATTTAATGTCTTTATAACAATAAGTCTTCTGTTAATAATATTTTTCGATCTAGAATTTGAATAATTTATAGTAATTTTTTAGTAAATAACCAAATGTTTGCCAATATATGCAATTATGAAATAACGAGCACATCCAGAATGAGATATATTTTATTTTACTTCCCTTTGAATCTCATAGTTTGACTGATTTGTAAAAAAAGTATTATAAATAAAATAAGTTTCGTTTTTAATTGTGTTTAAAGTGTTTCATTTGATATGTTTTCCATATTCTAAATTCATAGTAATTCCAGCGATTGGTCCGATTGTACTCAACCAAGTGATCAGATAATTCTCTTTATCGAATCTGTTTGCAGAATCACTTTCTTCCTTACTCTTCGATAAGATATTTTTGAGCAAAGTTGAGGTATGGCAGGGATGGATCGCATAAAACGGTCTCAACAGTAACGGGTGTTCCTATTAATTAACATTGTTTAACATGAAATGATATAATAAGTTCTTTACACAAGTGCTGTATAAACAGGGATGACCAGGGATGCAAAGAGTACTATACCCCTGACTTTTGGTCGCTCGACAGAAAATCGATCCCCAGTGAACCAATCGATAAATAGCTTGTTTGAAAAATATCCCCACCTATACCCTCCTCTGGCTTTTTGGGCTAAAATTTTCGAAATATCCCCCCCTGTCATCGTCGACCTGGCCATCCCTTATTTATTAAAAATGCACTCAAAAATCAAAGATATTTTAAAATTAAAGCATTTAACACAAGATTAGGTAAGCTTTTAATTACCATTTGCGTCAACATTGAGCCAAATTGTCTGTAGAGTGAAGTATCACTTTTCGGTTCAATGCTGGCATCGTTTTGTTCATCGTTAGCACTGTACAGCTTTGGAATGCATTCCCAGATTTGCTCTAATTTGACAAGTGATCCGTCTATGAAAGCAAAACAATTAATATCTCTTACTCTAAATTTATTTTAACACTTAATGCGAGAGAATGTTTAAAATCAAATGATTATTTAGAAGAAGACAAATAATGGGAAGAAACATAAATCAATTTACAAGTTTAGACTTATTTAACAAATCATTTAAATAGCTTTCAAATACAGTGCATATATGTTAGGAAACTGTTCAATAAATCAATTTAGAAAACAAAAGAGACTTATGTCTCAAATTTATTTTTAAATTGCAAAAAGTAATTATCAATTCTTATTCTTAATCTCCAAGAATTTTGATAAGAATTCATTATAGAATACCTGTATATCAAACTATATCTTATACACAAATATACTTAATTTATAACTTTTATTAGAAAATAATAATTATTAAACATGAAAATGTTTAGAACCTATATCTTATGATTTTTCAAGTTTAATATTACTGAGAATTGAAATAAACTATAATTTCTTTGTTTTTTGTTAAGAATAATCTAAAGGTGAATGAATTGGTTAAAGGAATACTTGTTATAACAATTTAATCTATAAAGTAAATCAAGTATTAAATGTCAAGTTATGTCAAGTTATGTCAGTTTTAAATAGAATCTAATGTTATAAAAGTTAGACAATTGAGTGATTGTTGTCATACCTGGTTTGTTAACAGTGAAGTACAATACAGGAACTGAATAACTAATACTATAAACGATATGATATTCAAATTTAGCCAATGTTTCTGTCGAGTGCTCAGTAGTCACCACTTGTGGGTCAATTGAATCGTTTAAACTATTTTCAGGACCAACACTGTGGGCAGTGTTTGGATTTTCAAAATAAGGAATTGTTTTGTATTCTATTTTTGACAGAAATATTCCTCCAGTTTCGCTCTGAAACACAAAAAGATATCTTGAAAGTAAAAAAATATTTCAATATTTAAGGATATATTTTATATATATGGCAAAGAACTGATTATATGCAATGACGCACTCGATAATGGCCTGAATTTCTTTATCTAAAGTTTAGACAATTATTGAAATTAACATCAAAAATGAAATATGTTTTAGACCTAAAAAAGGGTGAAAAAGAACAGCAAATGCATAACGACTTAACTCATAACGACTTAACTCATAACGACTTAACTCAAAATGTCTTAACTCAAAGACTGACTCAACTAAAAAAGGATAAAATTAAAATCTGAAATAATTTGATATATAAGACAATTATAATAGATTATCAATAATTGTTGTTATTATAATAATGCTTTTCCTTTTCATTTATTTTTGATTTAATAGATTTTCACGTTTGTGATCCTATCTTTTCAAGTTCACCATTAAAGAGCTCAACCGACCGATACTTTACGCTTAGATATAAATAATTCACTAGAATTATAATAAATGGCATCCATTAGTCTCAAAACTGTCAGAAAAATGGAAAATTTTAGATTTTTAAAGAGAACAAACATTTTTTAATCAATTTTATTCAATTATTTGAAAGCTTACATAAATATAAATTAAAAATGAAATTTTAAAAATACAATAAACTCATTTCCAAACTAAGACTCTATTTCCGAAGACTAAGTGCTGAACGATTGGAAATTTAGGTAAATATTCTTTAGTATACATATTAAGTAATCCCCGATTTATTTTAGACCAGTCGTCAACACCACTGATATTCCACAACTGGTTGGAGTGTTCAGCGAACGGACCCTTCTTTACTTCGTGTATAAAATTGATGGCAGAGTAGAACATATACTCGTCTTTATATTTTTTGGCGACTTCTGGGTCGGGAAAGGATTGCGGCTCAATGTCCGGGTGACCTATCAGTTGAGAAGAACCGAAATAAAAGGGCAAAAACTGGAAGTCGTCTAAAGAGAAGGCGCCGTGACTTCCGGCCGGTTCTAAACGGTATCGCAATTGGATTTTGCGAACGAGCGGTAAATAAATTACCGAAAATATAGTCAACAACTGAAGGCTCAGATTTTTGAGCACTTCTTTATTGAGCGCCTCGTCTTTGGTGACTATTAATCGCAATTTGTATAAACCCATCAAAAATATTACAAAACACATCTCATGACCGGTGCCGTAATCTATTCGCTGTTCGTTTCCGAACGAGTCCAACAAATACGGCAGCAATTCGTTGACGTCTTGAGAGTCAAACTGTTGGTTCAGATGTGAGTCCACGCAAGTCGTCATCTGATTGAACCAAACTCTGAACGCTTTGTTACCGAATCTCTGGTTCTTGTCGTCGTCGAAAGGCTTCACTTCGTCCACAAGTGATGACAACTCGTCCAACATTAGCACCACTTTTACTAATAATTCATTTGTAATCAAATGTCTGCTGTTTAGAGACCTGTTGTGAACGCCTTTTGAGAATTCGTTCAATTGTTTTATGAAATTGAGATAATCTTTATATCCGTCGCATTTCAGCCAAAATCCTATGTCTTCTGCACTCAATATTCTACGTCTTGGCTCTGATTTCGACTCAAAGTCGTTCGAATCGCTTAATGAAGACATTGTTGGCAATCGTTTTCAGTTGAGTTCAGTTTTAATTAAATTTATTTCTGTTTTCTGCTAAATGTTGACCAAAACTGTGTTTCACTTTAATTGTTTACTATTATGAGCTGAAAGTGATTCAAACGTTTTTGTTGTTTTCATGAATCACTTTAATCACTACAGATGTCGACTCAACTCATCATTTCTTATCACAAATATCGATATTTTTTCTTTTCATTAAAATTATCAAAACTTTAAAATAGAAAACACTTTACTTAACACTTAAATTATAATTTGAGGAAAAATTGTCAAAAACTTTTTTGAAAACTTATTAAAATATGAAATTTCGTAATAAGTATTGAGTTTTAATGCAGTTTTGTTTTGCACTTTCGTTTATTTTATTACTTATTCATTGAATCAAATTCTGGTAAAAGTTTTTGTCATTTGTTTTGCAATTATATAAGAATTGAGTTATTCTGAGGAATATTCGTAAGAATTATTAGAATATGCGATAAATGGCTCACAATTTTGATAAAACTGTAAGAATTATTATTTTATTTTAAACTTTTTGAGACATTTAAATGTGAATTAATGACAATTTGTAAAACCATAAGAAAAAACTTTGGTAAGAGTTAAGACACAAACAAAACTTATGTCCTTTTACTAGAAATAAATGCTTAAAATCGAGAATTTAGTGCAGAATTCAAACATAGATTGGAGTCAGAGTCAGACCTCTATACTTGTGAGTGAGACTATAGGTTTGAATTGAGTCTTGTAATGAGACCCGAAAACTGTGAACACATCGATACAGCCCTTCCTCTCATAGAGTATTCATTATTTGCTTACATTTATTTCTCGAGAAGGGTTGACTCGTGACACAGGACATACAGGACATACACGACATACACGATATACATATACTATTGTCCCACAATTTCTAACTAATCTGAATATGTGTTGACTGGTATCAAAGTTTTCTGAAAGTTAGTGATCGGGAGAGAATTGATTGTAAGCTATAATATAAAGCAATGGCAAGCAATGACTGCCAAATGATGCCTTCACTGTTCAGTTGGCAGTGATTCCAGTTTTTAAATGCTGTCTCGACAGCTGAGGACTAACAAAAAATAAATGAAATATAGAATATGTACTAACAGTTACTCTAAGGCGATAGAGAAGTAATTTTTCAAATATCTCCACAGCCATTCACAGCTATTTAAGAGATTTTTAAAATTTTCAATGACGTACTTTTGCTTTTTATATATAACTAAATATATATATATTTATATTCAATTTATTTGCATAGATGTTGTTGAGTGCAAATACTTGTATTGTGGTTACAAAAGAAACTGAAGGGGAAGTCTTCAAAATTAATAGTATTTGAATCAATTCCAAAGCATATCAGATATACTTATGTCAATTCAAGCCAATTAACATTTTTTCAACTTAAACACTCTATAGATCTTTAATCTTTAGGTAAATTATATAATTTGTTTCCATTTACGGGTTCTTTCTATGCTTTCAATTCTTTAGTCAAAATTTCAAACAACACTTTTAATAACAAGACTTCAAACAATGCTTTTAATAGCAAGACTTCAAATAATGTTTAGATTGCTTAACAATTAACTTAATTCAAGTATTGATTATTCTGTAATTTAATGATCTTCAGACACTTTTATCAATGCATGACATAAATTTCAATTTTATTGGTTTAGTTCAAGAATATTCTATATTTGAATTCTCAACCTTGAGAGTAAATATTATAAGAATATTAGAATTATAAACGACTGCAAAGAAAAATTCGATTTTCATTGATTTTTTAGATGTATTTCGAAATTTTTATAAAAGTAATGTCTTTTAATTTTATAGAAGTTTTGTAGCTTTAAGAAAATCCATTTAAAAATCAAAATTTAGAAATTTTACTTTAAATGAAACTGCAATCAGTCAAATGTGTGGACAGTGTTTCATCAGCTTAAGTAATCCAATGATTCTTAGCCTTTGCCTCATAGGAATGTAACAAGTTTGAGGTCATTTGCTTAATAGCCCTTTAACTTGAAGTTTTGGTCAATTTTTGTTTATTTTTATTTAAAGACAGCTTCAATTTCACGTTTTGTGTTAAACTGTTTATATAAATGCAATAATTTTCCGTATTTAGACACAGCTCTGCCACAGAATGTGTTTTAGTTAATGAAAATAATTTTTGATTTAAGATTTAATAAATTGTCACATAATTTAATAATAAAGAATTTTCATTAAAGTACAACTTTGTTTAACTATCATTAATAGCATAAACTTTTTAAATTAAAAATAATTAATAAAATTTTGTTAAAATTTAAAACAAGGATTTGATTGTTTGAGATCAACTACATTAAGGCTAATGAAGAAATACATCTCTATTTAGGACTTATTCAGAATATGATATTCTGATCAGAATTTTTATTATTGCAATGCTTATCAAGTTTTCTACTTATTATATTTTATTATTATTGCTCTAATATTTTTATCGTTCAATTATGATTCCGGATATTGAGTCCGATAGAAACCATTTCTTTTAACTAAGATTTCTAAGAATAAACTTTTTATTGCATGCAATTAAGAAATAGGGCTTCCAATCATTTCTGGGGACTCACTGTCAACATTCAAAATATTAACTTTTATTACTTTAAATCGTTCTGAATATTAAATATAAGTAATATTTGCGATAATAAAGTCGGGTTTCTTTTGAAAATCGCGTCTTTTATTTTAAAAAAATTAACAAATTTATAATGCAATGAATATTTGAAACTGAATTTGATGAACAATTATGAGATATTTAAAATTCTTCTGAGAAAATCTTGACTCGGCTTATGTTAACTCGACTTTAACAGGACTTAAAAACTCGTTGAAAGAAATAATTTTAATTTCGAGACAACATTAGTCAAAATATCGACCACTCATTCATACTTAAGTGAATACAGTATAATAATTAGATTATAATTTCTAATTTATTTATATTCTTAGGTTAGAAGTCATAATAGAGTTAAAGTAAAGAAAATAAAGACCGCATGCATTATAATTGTGTTCCCTATGAAATTATTGAGAGTCATAATAAAAGGATAAATAACATTAATAATTGAGACCAAATTGTTTCGTTGCGAGTAAGGCTGAGCTCATACTTTTTAACCTTAATCTAATATTCATTATGTTATCGAATGTTATGAATAAATGTTTGGCAAGACTTTTAACCCAAAATGTCTCAAGGCTTCAAATTATTTTATTATTATATGGAGAGTAAGATATTTCAGTGATTTTTATAGCTTAATAAGCGATTAACTCTTTGTCATTCATTCTTTAATTGAGTTAAGCATTTAATTGTTTTATAAATTCTATGCAAAAAATAATTCCTTAGAAAGTCTTATAATTAATGAGAACTTGAAAGTGATATTGGAAGTAAAGCAAAGTAAAGCTGAAGTAAAGCTGAAGTAAAATAAGTGATTTAAGAGGAAAGGTGTCATTTGGTGTCATTTGTCATTTAAGTGACTCTCCATTGAGATGCAAATTACAAACATTGAGTATGTGTCCAATAAATACATTTGTCACTACATTTTCTTACATAATTTTCTAAAGAGTATTGTTATGAACGACTTCGTTATGGATGAATCAATCGTATGAATGGCTCACCAGTTCAGCCCCTTTTCAAATGAAACCCTACGTCTCGGATATTTATATTAAATTTTATGTTTACATAAACTCATATACCTATAGATCAGATGCACTTTTTATTTGAATTTTGGCTTAAAGTAGAAACACTGATATCAATGATAAGAAATAACATTTAATTAACTCTAATAAAAGTAATTAAGTTTTAAGTGTTTTATTACAATACTTTATGTGTAACTCAGTTATTACAAGGATTTAGTTATTCATAACTTAATAGTTAGTAATCATTTATTTTAGTAATGAAAGGACATTAGCTATAGTTCGCAATTAATTTAATATTATCCTAAACTTATGTAATTATCAGGAAATTAATTCTGATTATTAAAAGTTTTAAAAATATATCAAATACCATAAGATGAATGAAATTCTTCCTAACGGAAGAAAGCATTGCTGTAATAGCAATGCTATAAGAAAGTGAAATTAAATCTTATCTGTAACTTAATCTAAATTGTGGCTTAAGTGAGATAAGAAGCATTTCATACGATAAATATATCTATTGGTTTAATCGACAATCTATTACAGCGTACTGTTATTTGTCAACAAATTTTTTTGTTACTAAAAGTTTTGTATATTATTGATATTTGATTATTCCTAAGATCAAAAAAGTTGTTATTTTTTAAATATTCATTCAAAATATTAGCGCTTAATATAACATAATTTGAATAAAAACTAAGTACTAGTATAATAAAAAATAAATATAAAGTATAATAATAATGCTTTAATAGCAATAAACCACTAATAATAAAAAAATAGTAGCATTAAAGCAATCATAATATCAAAATGTTTCATATTTTGAATTTTATTTATGTGTTTTATGCTCTAAGCCGTTGAGGCTGTGCATAATGAATATAATATTCAATATGTTACTATAGGGTGTCATAAAGTTCACACATTTTTGAAAAAGAGTCGAGCGTTTTCGGGTTCTGTTTTTGCCAAAAGAAATTTTTATTTAATTCTATTTAAGAAAACGGTTTTTAAAAATGAAAAGATGTCTCTGTTTTGCTTAAAATATAAAACAGAGACGTTTGCAAAGAACTATTGGAACACCTGATATAGCATTTGTATTGTTTTGTATTTTTTTGTATGGGGGGACTTTCTGTACACCTTATAGCGTAAAAATATATTCGAATTTGAATTGTTGACCCTTTTTGCCCAATCAATTAATTTTTGAAATTTGTAAAAAATAATATTCTGAGTTATGAAGCAATACTTAGAGACCGCCCGATTAATAATTATCATGAATTAAAATAAATTCTTTCAATATATACAAAGTTAATATTTGTCATAAATGAATAGAAAATATTTTCCCAAATATATTGATTACAAATAAATGTGAAAATTAGTAAAAACACATTTTTAGTTTGTTAGTCATGAATCAAATGCGAATATATTAAGAAAACATAATTTAAAGTTTGAATTCCAAAGAATAGCAATACTTAAAAACATAATTTGAATGCATTTTTGATTAAACCAAATATAATATTCAAACAATTTATCTAAGAATTAGATTTATGTCCAATTGAATGGATTAAAATGTATTGATTCAAAAATTAGGTATTTATTTGAAAATATAGTGTATTTTAAGCCTAAAAAACTAAACTAAAACCCAAACCGAAATATTAATTTGAAATATGAAGCAAAGGAACATTTGATGTCAAACTTGTGAAATGCAGTTCATATCTGCTCACAGAATATGTTGATATATTGCTATAGCCTGAGCCTGTACTACACCCTCGCCACTAGCGTTTTAATGTGGGTGTAGACCAAAGGTATAGAGAACTAGTATTATACTATAATAGAGAGCGTACAGTACACTGTATACAGTAGTGGTTGAAAATTTATTTTCATTTCCATGGAATGAATTGAAATGAGGACTTTTCTATTGTAATTGTTCTCCAATTTAATAGTGAACTCATAAAAGTTATTTGTAAACATCAGGCACTCAATTATGTTTATCGATATAAGAAAAGTGTATAAAATTTAATACTACAGTAGATTCTCGTTATAGTCAACGACCAAATGCAAGACAAATCCGTTCCCTATAACGAGAGTTGATTATATCGAGAATTTTTATCATTAGTTGTATAGTTGTATAGTCAATTGCAGTGAATCAATTAGAAAAATTGGGATGGAATGGAAGTAGAAATGGAATAATAAAATTCACTGCAAACGGAAACGAAGGAAAAGTAACGCTTTCCATAGAAAAATATAAAAATTAATGTGAAATTATGCATGTTACATTATACATATTATTTATTTATTATTCACATTTCACAAGAAATGTATTTCAAACTTTTTATATGTTCACCAATTTCTGTTTTCTTTTAATCATTGCTTTATCATTGTTTTAATCAAACATATTATCTATAAATATATACCATTAACAGTGCATTAACACAATTGAATTTATTTTGTAGAGAAACAAATTATTAATTATAAACGCATTTTATAGTAATGAAGCCTAAATAATACACAATAAACAAAATATATCATAAAATGCTTGCAAATTGACAGAAATATTGTACAAACAATAATATTGTGGAAGTTAAGTCACAAAAAGCTTAAGTGGAATAAAAGTGGAAAAGAATGCTCAGATATTTTCTCAGCCTAGTATAGAGAGCTGACTCTATACTACATTCGAGAAAGACCTTCTTGTGCGGGTTCTTGTATAGTGAGTTGTGAGAGCAGAACATTCAAGTGTTTCATGTGTTTCATCCCTGTATTAGGAATGGATCCGACCTATAGCTCAACGTATTGCAAAACCAGTCTCTCTGTGCTCTCTCTGTGGTCTCTCTCTTGAAAATAAAATAAAACGCTTGCATAGAGTCTATAGCGAAGCAGTATTTCTAAATAGTGAACCATAGAAAGGAGGGGAGAGTCAGTCGAGAGTCAAACTCAATGTTTGGCTACCAATGCATTAATGCTTACAATGTATTCGTATTTTACTTATGAATTGTGTGTCTCTCTCATTATGAGATATATTCTCAGAGATATATTGCTATTGCGTTGTGATTCTCGTTATAACTTATTATAACTTATAATATAATACTTTGAAACGCTTCTAAACTTTAATTCAAGATAACTATACTTTAAGCGGCGATTAATTTAATTATTATTAATTAATTTTAATATCTGACCGATAATTGACGTGAAATCCAGTTGTCGTTCACTAAGTTTGAAACAGCGATCAGTTTATTAGCGGACACAACAAATTCATGCCAACCAAGGGTTCCATCGCTTTCTTCGATTGATTGCATTATTATTGCTATTTATTAATAGAAACAAAGTATTAATTATTATTATAATTATAAGTTTGTATTTTATTTATTATTGATTACAGTATTTATTGTTGTTGTCATTGATTCACATTTTTGATGAACTAAACGTGCGTTCAGTTTATGAAACAATACATTTATTTATAAGAACTTAAATCATAACTAAAACTAATATAAAGTTTTTTCATACTTTTCGTGAAGTTCTCATCAGATATTGAACTGTTGTTCAGTTCAGTTCATTATTGATATTAATATTAATTCATTAAATAATAAGAACAACCAAAACATTGACTACAGTGAAGACAATTCTATTATTTAATAAATCGATAACTTTTGAAAACTTTAATTAACTATTATTTGGGATTATTTTGAAGAATAATTTTGACGTTTGTGTAAAGTTTAGTCTGAGATATGAGTGTTATTACTGTTGAGAAGACTTCCAAACGTTTAAACTCAATACTAGATTAATGTCAGAACAGAATCGGATGTGAAGTGACGCTAAACTCAGTTCATTGCCGCCACTCTTAGGGGACGACCATTAGGACGACCTCAGATCGGCCTCGATTTCTGCCATCAGTCTATCTCTCTATTAGTGCGCTCTTAGCTCTTATTTTTATTATTATTATTATTTGTATGCAATATAAACATAAACTTAATATCCATTAATGTGAATGACAATTGATGCTCAACAGAGGTGAGTATTACTGATCACTACTTTGCTTTATATATACCATATATACCATATATACACACCATATATATATATATACACCTTATATACAATATATATTCCATATAATTAATTATCTTTCACCTCAATAGCAATCAAACCCAGTCTTTATCTAACTTTAAATATTAAGTAACACTACTTATAAGCGCGTCATTTATCTCGAGTTACCCTAAACTTATTTATCATATTGTTCTCAATTCTGATAAGTAATTATCGATTTATTTACTAATATTAGTTTTGATACAATAAATCCCACATTAAATATAATTTTTTCTGCTTTATCTAAATTCAAACGTCAAAAGTTTAAAACAATTTATTATTTAAAACTTTTCTCAAACTCCAAAAAGTTTTTTTAAGCTCAAGACATAGTATTGTTAATTGATTTAAATTTAAATATTTTATATATTTTTAAATTTGACAAAAAGTCCTTTTCAAAGAAGTTCAGTCAATCAGTAAAATAGATTTCTATTGAATTTCTTTAAACTTAATACTAATATAAGTTTTTAAATAATTAAATATTGATATTAAATAAGACAATAGTAGTAAATAAAAGGATTGTCTTAACATTTATTCAACATTTGTAATGAATAAAAATAAATAAAAATAATCCAAAACTGACAGTGAGTATTGAATTAAATTTATTGATTTAATAAAAAATATTTAGAAAAGTCAGTAATTAATGAGAATAATGAGAAAATGTAACATAATTTGAAACTCGAATTGTGACCTGAGCTGGACTGGACTGGACTTGATTTCCCAATCACTAAAATTAGTTTATTTTAAAAGTTAACTATTTATCAGAGTTGAGTCAAACTTATAAAATATAGCAATACTTAAGTGTGTTATGTGTGAGAAGAGAGGAAAATGTGAGCTAAAATACTACACATATACTATTTTTTGTGTCTAAATACTAGTATTTAGAACCGGTTAATAATTTGAGTGACTTAAGTCATATTTTAGGTTCTCAACTATCAAATATTACACGCAATCATAATAAATAATATTTGAAATCATACAACATTTCAAATCTTATTAAGTCTGAGCCCTGAGTCTCTAACTTTTTATAAGTTTTAGTAATTATTAAAATATTACTAAAATATTACTTTTAGCGACATTTCAGTGACATTTCAGTGACAAACCTTTGGGTTTCGTATATTAATTCAGATATTAATTAAGTCGAAGTTTAGTTTTGAAGCATAAAAGTTGATATTTTTAAAATACTATTAAATCTGTAAATAAGTTTTGGGGTTAATTCCTTTGGCTCAATGTCACAGATTATTATTGTTTAAATGTTGATATTTATTCATTTATTTGTTAGCTGTTAAGCATAACCAACAAATAATAAAAGTATATGAAAACAAATTATCAAAACGACATTTCATATGATTCGGTTCAAGAAATTTAATGTATTAACGATTTTTTTCATATATTTTCAAATGACTTAATATTTTTATTATTATTATGGATATAATTATACGGTTGTGGCCAAACATGTTTAGTGAAATGCAAAAGTTTTTTAAATTTTGATTAAAATTCTGATTAAATACCTTATAATTTTCTTATAAGGATATCATTATTTAGAGAATAGCTTAAAATTAGTATAAAAAAGGTATAAATCGAGTTAAAAATCATTGATCTGCTCCTCACAGAAACATAATTTGTGTTGCAAACAATTTAATTCATTATAAAGTTTAAAAAAGTTTTAAAGAGACAATATTTGGGATCATTTCATTCATACAAACATCCATACACTCAGACTCACTCATTCATGCATTAATTGACATTTTCTTTGACTTCCGTCTTGTCATAAGTCGTCTCAAATTTCAAACTTAAAACTATTAGCATTTTTTACAATGAGTGGCTTTTGTAGAAGTGATCATTTCAGACAATTTGCTGTATTTGATCGCATAGTTTGCAGCTCTAAATGCAAATACAATTTCGGTTTCATTTATAACTTCAAACCACAAAGAATTGAACCACAAATGAAATTCAATGCTATCTAAATAGCATTTTATTATTACAATACTTGAATGCAACAAAATTTTATGCCTTTTTAAAGAATACGAGTTCGAGTTGGAGTTCGAGACCAGGATTTTATGGGATTTGTTTAGCATTTTTTCAACCAAAATGTTCAATATTTTAGGATTAACTTTTCAGTCAACACAATAAATAGTTCTTATTTAATGATGAGCTTAATTATCAGCGCTTTTTATGAATTCTTCAGATTTGTTTACAGCCTAATTAGTCATCATTAAAATGATGTAAATTAAGAAATTAACTTAACTTTGATTTCATTTATTTGAGTGTTTTCGTGAAAATTAAATTATAATAAATTAAAAAGCATTTTAAGTTTAATTTATGAAATGTATAACAAGTTTATTCTGATTTTCTTCACTTAATATTCACAAAACTCAGTTAAAACATTCTATTATTAATAGAATAACATGAAAATGATTTGTGAACTGTTAAAACATTTTTTTGTAGCTTAAATATTTCAAAAATAATAGGTTTTTAACTGTTATCTTAATTTAATGCTCAAATACTGAATATCATGAAGACTGTGACCGAAATCCAGAAATATATATCTAAAGTGAGGCTAAAATTAGGTTGAATTGAGTCGAATTCGATAATCAGATCAATCATTAAATAACTTATTTCAAGGATGTTATGGTTGATAAACAAATGTATTATTTATTAATAAAAATCAATTAAAACATCTATTATTCTAAATATTGTTAATTCGCGGTTCGATTCAATTTGAATAAAACAATATTTTAAAACATTTGATTTTTAACTGGGATTACATTTTGTGTAAAATCAGTGAAATTTTTTGATTCAAATGTTTGTCCAAATCTTATATGAAACTAATATTTAAAACAATCGAATCATTGAGATCGAGAACTATTCAATAGTTATATTCTCAAAATGTGATATTTTTAGGTATATTTAATGTTAAGATTAGCTTAAATTTTAGTTTAATTGAGTTTTTAATAATTTTATATCCAATGCGCAGAAAAACAAGTTAATCGTAACAAAAAAATGAATAAACATCTACACGTATTTAGCCTTTGAAGTAGTTTTTTCTTTTAATATATAACAATTTGATAAAATTTTTTCAAATGTTCATTATTTTTGTCAAAATTTTATTTCATTAAATTTTTTTTACGAAAAATGAGCTGAAAATCATAGAAAGTATATTCTTATTTAAATAGTCTTTGTCTTAAAATCTAAAAGTAATGCACAAAATAATAATATAATTAAAAGTTTCTCAAAATTACGCAATTGTTATATAAAACAATCATAAATCGCGCGTTTCGGAGATAACTCTGAGAGCAAAGGCTAAGTCACTGAAACTGCGTAAAGCATTATACAAAAGCGAATGCAAGGGAAGGGAGTAAAAGCACTTTCTCTAATATCCTTTCCTTAATAAAGTTGGTCTCATCTCTGCTCTCTTTTATGCGCGTCTCTGTCTCACACAGACTGAAACTTAGGCATACAGTTGAACAGAACTGAGGATTGCATAGCGCGCAGAACACACAGACACAGACAGACACACACAGATCAATGTGATTGCCATAGAGACGATGCCTGATATGTTTGCCCTCTATTTGTGAACCGGCAGGTGCGTTACGTTAGGGCCATGTACGCGAAAGGGAAAGGTTCTACAGTCCCTTCTGATGCTCAGGCCAGAGAAAAGTAAGTCAAACTTGTCTTTTATTATTCTTTATTACTTAATAAGTTATTTAGATTTTACTTAAAATAATTACACATAAAGCAAAACTGTTTCTAAACATTGAACTACAGCTAAAAATTGATTTTTCTCACCGGCAAGCGATCAATGCTTGCGCCAGTAGTTATGCCATAGATATTAAATTCTAGTGCCTGTTATGACTATATGACCCCTTATGTAACTCATGGCAATACTGAGTACATTTTCCTTATAACAAATGTTTGAGGGATCTGTTGAGTAATTCTCAGATTGTATGACAAACTTGTGCTGCAGTACAGCACAGTATAGCCTATCGTAAAGACCTTGGACTACGAGAAAATCAATGCCAATCAAAGCGCGTGTATTACTACACAGTAAAGTACGCCAAACATTAGTATTACTATTATTATGATATTTATATTATAAGTTATTATAAATACTAAACTATAATTGATGTGACACAAGTGTGGCATCAATGAGAGCAGATGTAAATGAAGCCACACTAACATTACACTCACCTCTTAGTCAAATAGGGAAATAGATAATCAAGTTATACAAAAAAGTATTAGCACTCAAAGTTGACTTTTAGTTTCTTTGAATGGGTACTACTTTTCATATACAATACAGTATTTCTTATACAGTACAGTATTTTTTATATACTGTTTGTATTATCGGCTGATAATAATAGCATAAAATTCGTTGTTTTATTTGTCAAAATCTCAATTGCTTTCTATTTATACAAAACACAAATCTATGATATGATAGCTTTAGTTCCTTATAATTTGTATTACATCTAAAACATGTTCATTACTATTGATATGTCAATAGAGACAGTCGTACAGCAGTAGTGAACTCAAAACAAACAAATATCATAAAAATAGGTTATTTTTATCAATCAATTTAATTACGACAAAAAACCATTTATTTTATGTATTATTAACTTATTTCTATTTTCCTTAAGGTTAGCGCTATATGTCTACGAATACTTACTACACGTCGGTGCCCAAAAAGCTGCACAAACTTTTTTGTCTGAGGTAAAAGTTTTGTATAAAAGTTTATAAACTATTTTAAAATGTTATAATATTTGATTAATTTGAGACTTTTTTATATGGAAAGCGCAATACTTTAATATGTTTGAGTGCCCCTTATGTTACTGCACACAAAACAGCACAACAGCACATACGCACCAATTTAATTGTGTTGATCGATAGCATACTTCTGGTCTTGCAAAAGAGCATCTCTTTTCTGTTTGCTTGTGTGCAATGCCGCACATTTGGGCAAATGCTAAGCACTGGCAACAGTGCTCTTTGCCGGCAATCCTTGAGTTCAACTCAAATATTAGATAATAGCGAAAAGTTTCTCAAAATAATGCAGAAAAAAAGTTTTTATATAGAGTTATGATTTATATTTAGTTTATAATATTTGGAGCATTACTGGTAGTCTAGAAGTAGAAAAATAATATAATTTTTGTTACCAAACCAGAGAACACAGTACTAGACTATATTGGACACCACTTATGACTTATTTACAACACCAGAACAAACTTAACAAACAATTAGTAAAATTTTGCATTACATAGACATTTACTTCAACCTATACTCACATTAATACAGTTAAGGCTCAGAAAAGAAGTTTTGTAAAACACAAAACACAAGTTAGAGTTAAGTCATGCTGTTCTGGTGTTTATATAAACGATATAAGCCATAAAAGAATGAGTTAATGCCAAAAATTATAATAACATGCCTTTTCTTAGTGAAGTACCCACTTTTGCTTTCACTTGAATAGCGATTAATCATAATTTGTTTGCCACTTATTGATTAGAATCATTCAATCTTTGCATTACAGATAAGATGGGAAAAGAATATCACATTAGGCGAACCTCCGGGGTTTCTTCATTCCTGGTGGTGGTAAGTATAAGATATATGATTAAAGACTATGACAAACGTTGTGGTGCTGTTCCTCGAACTGTTAGATAACTACACTTGTGTTCGTTTAAATGCTATTCAGTTTTAAATTTGGCGCTTCTTATGTTCTATGTTCTTACAAATGCAATGCACTTATGAGAACATGATATGCATAGTGTTCAGTCATAACTCATAATGCATGAGATGGTCATCTAATTATCCGTGAAAATGCTAATTAACACTCTCTAATAAAGGACGGAAGTAGTAATCGTTTTGCATAATAAGATTTTTCATATATCTCTGCATTTACACTGATTAACATTTATTAATGTATATAATTAAGTGCTTATACCGTACGTTATCGGGGCTTTTTAGAGTCCATAAATATATTTGAGATATTCTATACCAAACACTGCGCCAAATGAGCTGAATCTGGTGGTCGTTTCGCTTTTTTGCTACAAATCAGGGCATAGACAGACTTTAGGAATCAATTTTCGGTATAGCCTTCTATCACATCATCGATAGAAAGGAAAATTGTTGTTATCCCTAAAACGGGAGAAAAGCGTCAGAGCGTGATATCCTGGCCGATGGCCAAAAAGGCAAATCTCCGTTAAACACTCAAACTGTCCGTTTCTTTATAGATTTTATATAAGAAAAAGCGTGTCTTACACTCGACGCCACCACACACTTGAAGTTTGTCTCTCTATGTGGTCCTTTATTCATCACTATTATAATTATTATATTCATTATATTGATTAATATATTGATTAATATATTATTTTTCCTCATTTAATGTCTGTTATCTTTTTTTATATAAATTTTATTTTCGTATTTATCATTCAAATACAATGCAGTCTTATTTCTCACTAAAAATTTCTTCTTTTCATTTTCTATAAGTATATAATATTCATAAATGTGTACTTATTGTAGAAAATCCAATACAATATGATATGATTAACTGTGACTTTCTTTGGTCAAAGAGAGAACATTTTGTATGGCTTAACATTACAATATATTCATAATATAACGTCAAATAAGATCAATAGGAGTTATGACATTTACACGATATGCTAAATATTTGATATATCTGTCAGTTTAAGGATGTATTTTGTCAATTGTGTATCAGGGGCTCTAAAGTTAATATTCTTAAACACCACATGAATCAGTTTGTAAGGTGAGAGATGCTTGAGTAGGGATAAGGGATACAATTGTTAACAAAATAGGAGGGTTGTTCATTACCAATCCTATTGCTATCCTATTTTTTGTGCTCTTGGTTCGCACCTCTCGTACCTTTTACTATCGAATACATACCGGTGCATACTATCAATATATGCTTATACACTGTGTATGAGCTTAAGGTCGAGCTTGTTTACAGCTGCAAAGGTCGACCATTCACTTTAGTCGACTAAAGAGAGTGCGAATCCGTTGAAATAAAGCCATCCGTTTTTAAAAGCTGCCAAACATTCAGATTGGACGACATGGGACACAATGAATAAAATACAAAACGTATGCTCTGCTCCTCTTTTTTCTAGACCAGACAAATACCCTCAAAACTTAGGAGTCGCTTATTTTTCCGTTTTATTTCTTAACGCTTTTTTATTGTGACACAATTCAGGCCTCAATACATAGCGTAGAGTTTGTGACTAACTTTTGAAGACATTGCGTACACTTTAAACCACACATCCTCTCGAGGGGTTTACAGTATTTTCTGGCTTTTTATCTTTTTGTATTTTGTTGGACTCATTCTTCAAGTAAAAAAGGAATGTTTAGTATCCCTGTGTGTGATAAACCAATAAAACCAATAAAACCCTGTAAGTTAGTCCTTAAAAATTGGTCAATAATTGAATATACATTTATGATGCGGTGTGGGCTATAAGTATAGTATTCTTACATTATTCTTATAGTATTACTAAACACTTTGTGACTACTTCTCAAAAGAATCTAATAGTCATTAAAAAGTTGATATGAGCCATATTTAAACGAATTGATGTGCATTGAGGTTAACCCTATTATTATTGTAATCCATTTATTTCTATTAATTTTTGGATTTTGTTGTCTATACGCTTATCACAAGAATCATAAATAATGCGAACAATTTCTCTCTTTGATGATAATGACAATCAATGATTGTCTAGAGATTAGGTTAGAGAAACATTTGGGCACTTGTTGTCCTATTAACTAACGAAAGGACAGCGACTGTAATGATATTAAGCTATAGTATTTCATGTAAAGCTAATGACTTATAATTTTTAATTATTTTAGTGTAGAATTTATTATTTTTACGTGACTTACATTAGAAGAGAACCACAAATTGAAAACAATACACACGAAGAAGCCTTTAGTAACAAATACTAGTTTTACAGTATTGGTGTCCCTGACATGAGGACATGCCTCGTGTTGCCTCATATATTGCCTCATATATTACCTGATATAATAAGTTGAAATGAGTGTAAGTGCTATTGATAATAACAATAATAAGATAGCAATAATACAATTTAATATTGGTATTGTTAGAGCGTTGAGAAGGCAATCAGCAAATTATTTCCCCGTCGATGAGTTGAGTTTGAGTTTGTGTAAAGTCTAACAACAAAATACTGCACTACAAGCGAGATATAAAGATAGAAAAAAGAAATATTTAGTCAAACCTTATAAGCAGTAATGTATTTAACCATTAGCTTTTGTCCCCATCTCCTCTCCTTCTCCCCCACTTCTCCACCTCAAATCCCCTCCAACTCACCGCCGAGAATGTCCCTCTGATGGCCTTTTTGCCTTTTGCGAGCCCTCTCTACCGACCCCACCCGTTCATTCAAGGACATGCATGTATGAGGCACTTCTTCATCTAAACTTTAAACCAGTGTATCCTGTCGTGGATGGCATACCTGGTTTAGATGGCAACACCATTACAATCATTAGTCTTCTGCTTAGAGACTGTCTGACTTTAAGAAAGTTGTGATGTTGTGATGTTGTGAGCAACAAATTGGTGTTCAGTATATAGCATACCATAGCATAGCATAGCATAGAATGAACACAATTATAGCTACAATACCTCAATACCTGTTAAGGTATCTCTTCTCATAGTACTAATACTAAAATAAAACATTATAAATGACTTCGGCTAAAGAAATCAATCATATATTCCGTAGTCCATGAATCTTGTGAGGCTCCTCCTTACTGGCCTTTAAGGGCCGAATAGAAATGTGGCCACAATTAATCTATTTGAAAAATTGACTCACGGTTTCTACTAATATATCATTAATTTAGGGCCAAAAAGTTGAATGATTTGTCTCCAATGGTGTTTTAAATGCTATGAATATTAGCTCATGAGTTCGCAATGAGTTAGCAATTTAGCAAATGCTTTAAAATTAATTTTTTGACTGCGTATAACTGAATCCTATGAAACTACTTTTTTCCTTCTCTTAAATAAACAGTTAATACTCGTAAATAAATGTTTGATTACATGTGCAAATATTGATGCTTTCAAACAAAATTATCATTATTTAAAAATATAAGTCCATTAAATACTTACGAATTGATGATTAATATTTGGAACAAATTCGTTATTATTAAATCCATTATCAGAACAATTACTTACGTTAGGAATGAAATTAATTATTTTTCATATTTCATAATTTATAGAATTTGTTTCTAAAATTTACTGAAAAATTAAGATATTTTCCTGTTTCCGAGTTTTGTGTTTGAAATTTGAAATAAAAATAGTAAAAAATTGAAGTCCAATAAAATGAATTTAAATTATAATTCATATTCCAGCCTATTTTAGGGGTTTTTAGGTACTCGTATTTAAGGTCCAGATAGTTACGCCTCTACTTATAGGTATAAATTTCATTTCCTTAACTGCAATGCTTTATGAATGTCAGGTCATACGAGTTATTGATTTTTGAGCTCACATTCTATACCCCTATTATAATGAACACAGTTCTATTCAGACTCAAGAGTTTTCCGGTTAATACTTGGTTTTTCAAATTTGACCGGAATCTGGTTAAGTTCACTCATCTGTATAACTGTTGGCTCAAAAAATGAATAAATAGCTAAATATACATTTATATAATTATTATTAAGGATGAGCATTAGGCTAGGATGAGCCTAGGCTAGTCAAGGCTCCAGGCTCAGATAGTTGAGCCTGCACACAAAATTTTACTTAAATTCACAATAACATAATGTTTTGCATGTTTAAGCAAAAGCACCTTGTTTTAGATTCAGGCTCAGTTTTTAAGATTTATAGCCTAGGCTCGCCAGGCTCAGGCTCTAAGGGTTTTGAGAAAAATCACTTTATTATTTGTATAATATTATTAAGAATGATCACAATCAATGATCACAATCAAGTTTTTAAGTTATTAATAATACAAATTGAAGAATTTGGTGCAAATGTACTGTAGACTTTTCACACGTTTAAAATCATAAGCACTTAACTTTGTATATTTAAGAATTTATTATTTACCGAAAATAAACATCAAAAATCAGGTTTAACTCAAATCACTAATATTACAAAAAATTAATTTCAGTTTTGAACTCAGATCATAGGGTTTTCCAGGTTTGCATTTTATTACTTTCTATTATTTTTTAAAAATATGTGCCAAACATTTTAATTTAAACTAGCAGCACCCGTTGCTTCCTAACTCATATGAACTCTGATATTACCAATATAAGAAAGTTTTTAATTTTTAAAAAGACTTTTAAAAAAGCATTGTTATAGATTTGAAGTTTTTTTAAATTTTATGAGGAAAATTTGAATCACATTATTGTTAAAATTTTATTGCATTATTGCGGAATTACACACAAATTGACACTATTTTTTTAATAATATAGATTATCAAACCTATCCAACAAATTAACTATTTCTCACTTTATTTGATTCATATTTTAAATAGTTTTCCCTTTGAGAATATAGCTTTCATTTTTATGCTAACATTTTTGAATTAATTTATTTTTTTACAAATAAAAAACTCATTTTTATCAAAAGGAATCATACTTTTAATTGTTAGAATTGTTTTCTTTATTTATGTTTCTCATTTCAAACTATATATTATTCAAAATAGTTTTAAGTTCAAGGTTTTGAACGATACAAAGCTAAGATTTAATTTTATAATTTATTAATAAGTATCTATATTAAGATTTCGGTCAAATTCTAAATTAAGTCATTTTAAAGGAATGAAGTTTGTATTTTATATAAATACGATGTTTCCTCCTATTAATTGTTATTTATTACAAATGGGGGTCTGATTTTCGGATTCACCTCTCAAATCTGTAAAATACAGACCAATTGTATGTTTGTTAACTCTACTCTATAATTGTTATATAATATGAATCTAATAACAAATAAATAAATATTTTACTAAATTACAATATTTAAGTGTTGAAAGTTCAGGGTTTGGCTTCTCGACTGAGCCCAAAAATTTGAAACCCTTCAAAACATATAAAACCTGAATTCAATCAATTACTTTTACAATTAGTATTAGTTGAATGTGAAAGAGTGTAAAATATTTCGTCATGTTCTGCAAGTATAGGTACTTAGGCATAGAATCTTTCATCAAGTAAAATATGCGGAAAACAAGCATAAAATTAAATCCCGGCAAAAAAGTGTTGAAAACAGACTGCAATCATTGTGTAGAAGTTAATTGAAAAATAGATCACAATATTAGAGAAGAGACTAATAGTTGTTTGAATTTTTTTTATGTTATTATTAGAATTGTATAAATAGATTAATTGCTCTTAAATTATACTAAAATACAACTAAGATTGTTATGGGTTTAAAGTTTTAATGAAGAAAACTTTGTTATAATTCGCACTTTTACTGAATAATTATGCATTTAATAAACATTTTTAGTAAAGAACACACTAATTATAATACTTTTCATGTTTTCTGGATTTTTCTTTCACTATTGTTTTGCAGTAGAATAGATTTGTTACTGTAGGAGAGCATTATTAACTTCTCTAATCTAATAAATATCTGCTTTTTAGTCTTAGGACTTATTAAACATTTATACAGTACAAAAGTTTTTATCATTTTTATAATTTATTATTGCAAAAGCAAGAGAAGAACCGTTGCTTCGCAACTTTTTGATTCTAAATTTGTGTTATTTCACTTTATATTTTAGGCTTCAGATAATGGATTTCAAATGATTTTTTAAATATATAATAAGTTATGTAGTCTTTAAAAAGTGTGATCATTGAGTTATATAAAAATGAGGTATTTGTGATGTGGTTTGGATGAGTTAATCTCGTGGGAAATTTTCTAATAGTTTCAATATAGCACACAATGAGCTGCTGTTGAACTTTTCTTAGCATGAATTAGAGAGAGAGCGAAGATTAAAATAAGTGATCATACGATCTTAACTTGCATTAGCGCTCAATTCAATATTGAAAGCATAGACACCAAAGACACATAAACACCATACACACCAAATATGTGTATGTCATTTAATCCTCTCCATGAAAGCCATAGCCTAGAGCTTAATTTGGTACAGCTTTGTGATGTATTTAATTATATCGTCCCAAACCATCAAAAACTTAAAGCAACTTATATTTATGTTTATGTAATTTATTCTATAGAAACCTGTGACCGTCGTCTCACTCCTTTAAATGGATTTATTGAGTATCTGTCTGTTTATGTGTCTGTCTGTCTACTTGTCTTGTTGACAGTGTCTTTGCTCTATCTTTCAACTATTAAATGCTTTTGAGTTATGTTAAAGTCGATCAAATGTTTATATTTTGAATCTAATAATATCGCAGATTTCAGTGATTATAGAGTACGAGCTTTGATAATGTGTTGTATACATTAAATGATATTAACCTAATAATCAGCTTTCACTTAAGAACATTCGATTAGCTTATTAGTCGAGCATTTATAATATGAAGTCATAACTTGTTTATAGACTTCTAAGCAATAAAAGATGATTTTGTAAAATATGATGACATGTATTTAGCATAAAGATCAGTCATATGCTACAAAATGACTGTCATTTTTTTGCTTTACATCTTAGTTGAGAGTATTTTCACGCAGTATTAAGTAATAACTATTTACTTTACGTTCCCTGCATTTCAATTAGACTTATGAAAGTCGGACATAAAGTTGATGCCCTGTCTGTCTCACTCATGTTCTTCGATACCGATCTTACATCTATTCAGAAGAATGTTTTTGTATACATTTTAGAGGTTAATCCTTTGGCCTCAGCAAACACTGATGTAATCTGTTTGAGGAGAACCACTTCAACGTCATGTCTAAACCATAACAACTTAACATTACACCACTTTTAAGATTTATTAATATTTCTATTTTCTTTGACAGCGTGTTTTGGGATCTGTATTGCGCTGCACCAGAACGTAGAGACTCGTGCGAACACTCGAGTGAAGCAAAAGCATTTCACGATTATGTAAGTTATATTACTCGTCCACTCTTTTTATATTTACTTTTCTATTCCTAAATAACATACGAGCACTTATGTTAAGAATACGTTCCCGATATACTTTACAAGTATAGAAAATATTTCTATTATTTTTTGTAAAGTTTCAAAAGTTTTTGACATTTGAATCCTAAATACAATGCTTCTGTTAATCTCACTTTTAAGGATCAGGTACTGTATTATTCAGGAAATAAATCAAATAAGGAAAACAGAAAATACTCTAATGAATAAAGACGGAAAAATATTTTTTTATTCATTTATAACACGAAGGATTTTTAAAAATATAGCATCACTTTAGAACATTTTCATCAGATTTTTTAAATTTAACATTTCTTATAAATAAGGTTAAACATAAAAATCCTTATGAATTGGAAATATATATGAGAGTCAATAACTTTCTATTATCGCTAACCTCATAAATAAAATTAAAAAGATATTTTTCCGGGCTTTAGTTTTGTTATAATAACATAAATGCACAAAATATTGAGTTAAAAGTTCTGTATAAAAAAAGAAATGTTTGTATATAAGTATTTGATAATTATTAATGATTAAAATTGATTTATACTAGTAATTGATGTTAAGTGTTATCTTATCTTTTGAGTTAAATCGGATTTTACCGATTCATTATTTGTCTGAACAAAACCCATGAAAACATATATAATTGATGTACTTTTAGTAGAAAAAAATTCAATTATATTAAGAAAAATTGAATTATATTAAGAAAAAATCAAGATTTTGAAATCTATTATCATTTAAATATTTTATTATTATTGTATGCCTACAAACAATTTCTTCAAATTGTATTATACTTTTGATTTATTAATTTTTTTAGTCAACACAGACGTGCTTTAATTGACTAAATATAATTAAAATATAATCAAAAATTAATATATTATCATTATCTTAAAGTATATTCATAAAGATCTTAAGGGTTAGCCTTGAGAGCAGTTCTAAACCTCATTGAGTAACTGATACTAATTTATTGCATTTTAATACTAACAGTTATTATGACAGTAAAAGTTAACTTAAATGATTGATAATTATATTTGAGTTATTAATTCTTTCGGAATAATAAGAAAGGAGAAAAGTGTTGAATAACAATATTGTAAAGGGGTTGCAAAGTCATCAAAATACTTATCACGTTAATTAAACTTAAGACTTGAGTCGAGCTTACAATAAAACTACAATAAGTTGTATGCCTTACGAGTTGTCAATTAATAAAAAGCAGAATCTGTTTGAATGACTACTTGAAAAGTATTAATCTGATAACAAGTTCATCGCAACCAAACAATTAGAATATAGAGAATGTGGAGAATGTTCATGAGTTAAAATATGATACTCTCTATACCTCTCTATACAATAGAGGAGTGAGTTTAAGTGTAAGTTTATATAACTTATTACAAGTGAACAAACCCAAACAGGAAAGAGTGTGCGTGTGTGCAACTCAATTGATGCCATTCAACAAACCCCAAAAATGCGAGAGTTATATACGAGGTGTTCAATCAGTCAACAAAAAAGTGAAGGAGGGGGCTAACCTTCCAACAGCACTGTTCCACACTTCAGATTCAAGTGTGACTTAAGATGACACGAAGAGATGTATAATTTCATGTTCAGCTCAACAATATATCTATATTTTTATGTCTATTCAATGAAGAGGTTTCATGTGATAAATGCTATCAAGTTATGAAATTTCTTTAATTCGTTCGATACTTATTATATGTCAGTCCTTGTATTTTGTACTTTAAACTCACTATTGCTGTACTTATTTCGCAATACATTTTAACTGAATTTCCATCGGGTGAATAGTTATTACAATAAGTAAAATATTAATTTATTTTCTGATAATAAACTTAAGAAGAATGATATAATGATCGGATTCATTCGGATAGAAATCAGTTCTATGAACTTTATGGGCGTATTGCACAGGAGTATATCACCTCAAACCTATTCGAGTTTATTTTTTTGACATGTTTTTTATTCTTACAAGACTTCTGACCATCATTTTACGTGTTAGCCATGCATGTCTTGGAAGGATCTTTTGCTTAATAAGCAAATCAGAAGTGACTAAATATCTTAAGTCCAAAATTTCAATACAGTATTACATCATAAGAGAGATTCTTAAACAAAATTTCTGAAACCCATTAATGAAAGAATAAATGAAAGAATAATTTTTTAAACATATATTTATACTTATTTGACTCGTTTATCGCAGAATCAGAACTTTTGTACAGACAATACTTGTTTAAAAATGTTTGTTACATAACATTTGTAAATCCTATGAATCCTATAATTTGTCAACTTTTAATAAATGAACTGTTTAAGGAAAACTATGCTCATTATATACAATATTTATTGAATGTTCGATCTAGAAGTGAATCGATTCTACTCTTGAAATTCCTTCTATTAAGATATGGTCCACTGATTCCCCTTTTGCTTAATTTAGTGATCGTGAACCACTTTCGTTGAGTTCATAAGTCGCTAACCTCTAGTTTAAGATAATGATTATTCAAAATACATCGTAATTTAACGATATACAGGTTTAGCCAATAGTTGACAACTAACGAAATCCGGTTGATTTTCGATAATATTCACTATTCCTTTAAAATATTGCTTTAACTTAAAAACAATTAAAAATCGTAAACATTTTTATCTATAGAAGAAATTTTTTTAGTCTTTTTGATGTAGTAATAAATTTATTTCACAGATTAATTCAAAGTATGATGTGTTGGTTTTTTTGCATTCTTTTCTTTCCCTTTCATCTCTATTTCTACTCGAAAGTGAATCAAGTAATGCAATACTTTTGATAATCTCACAGTTTCTTCTGCTTATATATTCTTGTTGATGATCATTACATAATGTTATGATCTAATCCTTATATCCTTAAGGTCTTTAAGAAGTTGACGAAGACTTGTGAGGTCATCCCATGCAATCCCTAAATTTATATTGAAGTATAAAATGATTCAAAATTGATTATATTTGTTTAAATTTAGTTTTGAAAACTTTTATCCATTTAAAAAACACTGCGTTTACTATCTTATACACAATATTTGATTATATACTTATATTTCATTGATTTAGACCCTATTGACGTTTCATATTATACTAATATAAGACATAGTATTGTTTTTATATCGAAAGCCTTTAATTTTAGAATTTATTTATTCTTATCAACGTTTGAATGCTTAGTTCGTTATAAACTTTTTTTCTTATAAAGGACTGTTGGGTTGCATAAAATTAATCTAATGATCACTTAAACTAACACGTAGTGTAAGTTGAAGTGTGCCTTTTGAACAGCACTTCTGTATATTTTGTATGTAAACTAAAACAAATCTTAATATTTGATGTTTGAAACTTTGATATCATTAAGTGGGAGATTATATTTGTAAAGAAAATAATTCGATTTATTAAACTTTTAATTGAATAAATACTATGTTTTTTCTCAACTAATTACACTCTATTAGGTATTGTACAGTACATTCATTTCATATGCTTATTAGAGTTAACAATAATCACAAATCATTCCAAAAGCGAAGGTCGTCTTGTTTTTCATTTTGTTGTTTTTACTCAATTCACAGTCGATTCTCGATTCAAACCCCAAATAGATTTAATTATATATATTATTACTAATAATTACAGAATAATTATGTAATTATTCTCTACTCTGCCATTTGAGTAAAAGCTTATAACAAAGGAAATAATTTAAAATTCTTTAAAACGTAGAGGTATTCAAATAACTTTAATATTGAATTTTGATTTGATTGGAACTTTTTGGTTGTCGTGTTTGTTAATTATTTTTGTTTGAAATATTGTCGCATAACTTCAATTACCCATTTCATGGTCATCCTTCTTCTGCGTTGCAAATCTAAATGTGATAAACAAAAAATATTTTAGTTCAGCCACAAAAGACTTATTTGCAATATTTTAATAACTTTTAACTCGAAGCCAAACATTCTTCAAATGAAATGCCTAAACACTAAAATCAGCTCAACTCAGACTTGTTCAACTCATATGGGACCTAAACCTTATTGAGCTGATCAATCAGCTCAGGATCAGCTTAGTCTGAATGAGTTGAAGATTTCAGTTATCTTTTGAGCTTTTTATGTTTCAATTTCTTCACAAAAAAGAAATCATTTTAATGATTTTGATAGTTTAGAAATAAAAATACTGTATTTGGAAAATATACTTAAATTTTGTAAGCTTGAGGTCAGCTCAAGCTAAGAGTGACTGCTACTGTTGATCCCTATTTGACAAATAACAAGTTAAAAAATATTAATCAATAAAATGAGTTTCTAATTAAAGCAAAACACAGTTTGTCGCACTTCTTATCATATAATTTACGTGATTATAATCCCCTACAAATTGACACATAATTAAAATAGAATGAGAGCATATCTCAAATTATTTTCTAAGACTTGCAAAAGTATCCAAAATAATCGTAAAATTCTGTTTTTAGATTCAATTTTTTGTTGTTAAGCAATTAAACTAAAAACGATTGACAAGAGATCTGCAATTAAAATATCTGTTGACTAATATTTAGTTTTGATGTAATAATTTATTTTAATAAATGGATTCGTTGCTTGTTCTAACTCATTAGCAAGTATGTGAATTCATTTGCATGTTATCGTATACCAGCTCTAAATTATTGGCAATAAATTGTATCTATATTTAGCCCAAAATTCTCTTTCCTTTTTTATTAAGGCGGAAATTGTAATTCAATAGTGTTTTGCTATAATTGAGTTTACCTTTCAGGTTGTTTAAGATGTCGAATAACAGTAAAAAACTGTTGAACTATTCTTTATTTACTTATATTTTAAAATATAATTATAATTAGTTAATAACTAGTTTGCAAAATTATAGAAATTGTTTTTTGATCAAAAACTTTCTATAAATTTTTATGACTAACAAATTTTACCCCAACACTTGTTTAAAAGTGACCAATCGTTGTTTCTAAGGTCTCTTTAAGATTGTCGATAGATTTTTATTATTGTAAACGAAACATTTTACTTCTAATGTGAATTGAAGTTAAGAAGTTCAGTTCTAAATATGTTTTAAATCCTATTTATCTAAATATTGGTGTTGTTTCGCTTTCAAGTTTTTCATTTCGATTATGAGAATATTTTTTATTTCAATCTTATTTCGATTTTGAGATATGTTTTCATTTGGATTTCGAAAAGCGAAACATCACTATTAAAAATACTTATCTAATAAAATGTAAAATAAATGTGGAAAATGATTTTTAAATTTGGTAAATAATAGAAGAGTCGTGTATTTTATGATAGAATAAACTTAGGAAAAGGTAATCATTGAAAAAATCGGAAAAATTACAATTTCCTGCACTATGTTTTAAAATTTATTAATATTACTATCGATTGGTTTTAAACAAGAATTTATATTCGAAAGAAGATAAGTATTCAATGTTGAAAATAAAAAAATAAGGTTTAGATTTTTAAAAATTTTAATATATTTGTTAGCGTTTCAGTTAATGGGTCTTCAAAAGTGTTTCTTAAGTTTTTATGGAATATAATCTTACTTATTATCATATTTTTCTGGCAATAAATTATTTAATCACAAAAAGTGAGAAAATTGCTGAAAAAATGTTAATCTAATTCACTGTTAACTATTAATGAATTTATTGCTCAACTCATTTCTCTATGAGGTTCAATAGGATATAGATTTGATAAATTATTATAAGAATGTTGTTTGTCTTCTATTTAATCAAACGCCCAAATTAATGATCAACTTTCATCTTCTTAGGGTTTTGTTAATTCTGGATATGCCGTCAATGGAATCGCTGGTCATGTAAGTTAAACAAATATTATACAGTATTTGTTATTCACTAGTTTTCAAGCTATTCAATAATGATTTTGAAACAATCATTCAAATATTTATTATATTGTTTTACAGTAGCACTAAATGCGTTAAATATGCTCAAAGTTGTTTGTTTTGTATAAAAATTGACTTAAAAAAGTTTTAAAATGTCAATTCTCGGACACAAATCCCTTAATCAGTAACCACGTCTGTCCATAACAATTATATTAATAGTATTTTATATGATATCAATCATATTTCTAATGATTTGAATATCAAATTTGATATTTTAGTCAATGTTTACCAATTTTTACAGTTACAAAATTGACTTTAGATTTAGTACTTTATAACTTATATTATGCAGTATTTACTTTCTGTAGTGTAAAAGTCATAAACACTGCTCATATAAATAGTTAGTCCCTATTTAGAGCTCTCAATTAAAATGAAGAATCAACAAAACAATTGATTAATAAACTAATTGATTATGAATTTGATAACATAAATAATATTCTAGCGCTAGTTCTAATTTATAGAGAAGCAGTTGGCTATGGCTTAGAAAGTACAATAAAATATAAACTGAATTCATTTTTGTTAACTATTTGTTTAAAGTTGACACCATATTGTTTATTATCATAGTCATGCCATATAAAAACTTGAAGCTCTTATTTCTATTTCTGCCGGAGAGTAGCAATAATGATAATTTGCGATCATAAAGACTGGTTTTTGGAGGCTTATTAACATTTTACATCACTACTGCTGGGTTAGACACTTATTATGTTGAAAAGAGAGCCTCACTCCTATTCAATACCTAATCATTGTATGGTCTCTAATATTCATTCTTATTTATTTAATATCATTAACGTTCGGCTCAATATTGAGACACACTTTGACTAAAAGGACAATATTTTTAGACTTACTATAAGTCAGATATTCCTTTTGATTATTTTTTATTTTTGATTTATTTAAGAAATTATTGAGTCATTAAAGGAAATTGATTTAATATATGGTCTCAACAAAAGTAAATCAATTTTATTTTCTCTGATTATTTAAGTTCTTCATGAAAGACTTGGAAGACTTGAAAGACTAAAGGTAAAAAATGTTTAGATGTCGGGTTGCTTTTTGATGTTTTTTTGATGGTTAAGTAGAACAAGTGCAACCGCTCATAACAATACATTGCATAAATTGAGTCCTGGCGTGGCCTCAGCGCGTACGTTGACCTCGAATGCCTTCTTCAACTTTTTGTTCATATCGTTTTTTCCTTTTGTAACTTCAAATTCCTGACCTCCTTCTCTTTGGTGCAATTCTTCCGCACTTATAAACCAAGTTTTATGCAAAAAATTCTATTTTTTAAATAAATAATAATTGTTCAGAAGCTTGCGATCTGTCTTTTGAATTGTAATTTCAACTTTAATCCAATTATATTTATGTGTAATTTAAATGAAATTATAATGAATTTTATTCCAAACCAAAATTCTGTTATGGATTTAAGTTTCGATTGAAAACAAAAATTTAATGTTAGAAAAAAACAGTTCAAGCAGTTCAAGAAAAATACGTTAACTTCGCTGCCAATGAAAACTTTCTTACGAGTTAGGGTCGAGTCGATCGCTAAATCCTGTTGTAGAGTATTGTACACGAGTGGTGTACACGAAAGTGTTAACCAAAAAGTTCATGACCAGAAATGAACTGCAGAATAACTTTTATAAAATTTCTTTCGCTATTATTACTTCAATTGAAACTCATATTTCTTTTCATTAATCTTATGTCTAATAACTGGCCATCAATCTGTCTGTCTCTGCCTGTATGCCTGTCTCTGTCTGTCTCTGTCTGTTTCACACACGTATTCATAGATCTTTTTTATGTAAAAATACTCCATATTTATGCAAATATTAATAATAATAGTAATTATAGATAATGATTAGGCATAAAATAATATAATTAATATATCAATTGAATGATTAAATTGCTTTTTAGTTTATATTATATATAATACTTAAATATGAATATTAACTTAGTTTGCCTTTTCATCCAAAAAATGTTTTAATTTAAAAGTTTAATAATTAAACAATTATTGATTTAAGTTTTTAATAATACGGTTGTTTAACCAAAATCTTTATTTTTTCTATTCCTTCAATTCGTGCACAGATAATGAACCAACAAATAAAATACCGTACCCCCAGACCCCCAAAAATTCTCAGCAATTTAAGTGTAGGTCTATAGCAAATTTTAAAAATCGTGTGATCTTCGATTTTTCCTACGTATGACCCCAACCAAAAATATCGGGTTTGGTTATAGCACTGTCTGTGTAATGATGTAATCCCTTAACTTAATCCTTAAATGTGAATAAGTTGCTTAATAACTCACCATTTAGTTGTATGAACTTATAGACGGGTAAATCTAAAGTTTTACTCCAATAAGTCATATAAGTCAAGACAGGGGTATGGGTAGGGCATACTTTTGAATGCGCACTCTATGGGCGAGCCTTAGACAAAACTTATTTTAATTAAAAACTTAATTGAAAGTTAATTTTGAATTTAGGAGAATTGTTCAATTGCGTGGTTTAATAGTATGATTTAATTTCACTTGAATTCAAAATTAGATACAAATTATGAGAAACTAAATTTACTCCCATTTTTTCTGTTGGTATCGAGATATATATCTCATAATAAAGTTATATAAAGTGATGCTTCTCTATAAACGTCAAAAAATGACTGAACACTTGAATTCAATTTATTTTAATTATATCTTAGGCTCGAGTTGTTGTTTATTAGATTAAAAATCATTTGCTTTTATTCATAGTTTTTACCTCCGGAAAGTTGTTTGATATCACGATCTTTATTACCGAAAAATGAGAGACTCTGGTCATAATATGTTTTTGAACAAAAAAAACTTAAGACTTTTCCCACAATTCTTTATTATTAGACTTAGAAAGTATAAAATTAAAACTTTATTTTCACATTTAGGGTAAGAGACTCACTAACATTTGGCCCTATTTTTGAGAGATATAACTATAACTTGTAATAAGTACTGAATGGGTTATGCGTTAGCAGAAGTGCGACGCCCTAAACTAATTCTCAAATTAGAACTATCCCAATTTAAATATTCTGATTATTGTGTTTATTAATAAATTAGTACTATTTAAATAATAAAAATAGACATTCAAATTGTCTCTATTTTACAACAATGCATTCATTGGCGATCAATAATTTCTCAATTCAACAATTGTTTAGTATATAATAAAATAGTGGTATAATTATTCCTTTAAGAATGATATATACTTAAGTATACAAGTTTTTAGTGAAAAGATGATGTTATTCTAAAATAAGTGGAGAGCTTACACGTGTTACTTAACTAAGCTTTTCGAGTATTTATAAATATATATCGTGTAACACTAGTCTGCTATAATTTTGACTTTTGAGGCTTAATTTCAATTGAGCTTCACCTCCCTTTTGCCAAGAGCTAAAAATTATATGATAATCGTTCTCTAACCCAAACATTATCAAAAGATTGGACACAATGAGATTAAGAGCTCATTTATAATAGTAATTCACCGACAAGAGAGCGTTATGCTATGCTTTTCTTAGAGTATACGCTCAATCGGTCGAATGTTTGAAAATGTATACAAATGTATACCAATGTATACCTATGTATACCTATGTATACCTAGAGAAAGGTGACGCTCACAATGGATACATAAGAAGCAAATCAGGAATCAAACGAGTTCGTAAAGATTTAGCCACTGTTGGCATCAAAAGTTTGCTCCAATTTTATTATTTTTTCATTCAGTTCTCAATTATAGTGTTAAAAGCGCGTGAATCGGATAGCAATGAATAGGAAGCCATTTGTATTCACCTAATTGTCATATCATTGCCTGCTTTTTATTAGGCTCTAATGTTAGTGTTATGCGATTACTTACCGCAAACACTTAGGTTTCTATTTTGTCATTGATGAAGGTTTGACATTATATTACATATAGATCTGAGAGTTTATCAGATGATTGTTATGCTATACTAACTATTGTTATGCTATACTAACCATTGTTCTATTTATATTCAATTACAACACTATTGATTTTCTTATTGAACCGGTGCATAAAATGCAACACTTTTTTCATATACAGCATTTGCTTCCATTTCTACCTTTCGAGACCTATTCTCTGATTCAAATATATGCCAACTTTGGACTACAGGTGTCTTCAATTTCTCATATTGATTGATGCGAATAAGTTTTTATGTTTGAGATATCCGTACATCTGATTGGCCCGAAGTTCATGACTATCAGTGTTTTACGTCACTATACCTTTATGTCATTTACTGATTCTTGACATAACTACAGCTGAAGAACTAGAAGGCATTCTATGTATAGTGTGTACAGCCATAGCCTCATGCGATTACTTGAAAGATTTCTGCTAAAAAAGTATTACTTCTCTGTCCGTCTGTCTCTGAGAGTCTCTGAGAGTCTGTCAGAGTCTCTGAGTCTCTCTGAGTCTCTCTCAGTCTCTCTCAGTCTCTCCCACTCTCTTTCTGTGTGTTTGTGTGTCTCTATTTATTTTTTGAGTAATGTCATGCGTGGTCTATTGGATTGAGTCGATATCAAGCATAGAGTGAGCAAATGCATCTCTCGTTGCATGTTTTCTAGAATATGTAGAAGTAAAAGTAGTGTATGAGCTATATATACGTGCTGTATATACGTGCTGTATATATGCTATGGTTGAACAGGATATCTACAGTGCGACCAACCTGTGTTCTTCTCTTTCTCAATGCTGCAACTCATGCAATTCAATATATGATAGTTGCACAGTTGCACCCATACACTGCTGATAAACCTATAATATTAAACACAAACTCTTTACCAACAGGACTCACATCACACCATTTTTAGTTCATTTCTATCTAACATCTTGTGAAACACAACTCTGTCTAACCATCTTTTGTAATGGCTATAGTTTTATGCAATTAATATCGATTTTTTAAATCGATTTCTTTGATTAAATGATTTTCTGACTTAATTTGAGTTAAAGTATAACAAATAAACCATTTCATAGCATTCACGTCTGCCTAACTTTAGTTAAATTTCCGCACTTTCATGTTTTAAATGTTAGTGGACTTTTCCATCAATTCGTAAGAAAACGGGTTTTCGCTAAACACATCATCCATGCATTTCACTTAAGCTTACAGCGTATAGAGCAGGGCTTCTCAAACAGCGGGCCGCGAAGTGAAAATTCGTAACCCGCCAACATTTGTCGATATCAACAAAATTTAGCTGAAAACATATAAATCTTATCGATTTATTCAATAAATGATTTTTAAAACTCACTGCAATTCATCACTTTCTTAGAACAAAAAGAGAGACTTTTACATTAAAATTCTCTGGTCCGCCGGTTTTTATCGCCTCTTTTTAAGGCCCGAATATATTAAAATAAAAGCTGAGAAGCCATGGTATAGAGTTTTGCTCATTAATTCAAGTATTGAAATATAGAGACTACAGACCTCTCTTTCTCTCTCTCTCTCTCTCTCTCTCTCTCTCTCTCTCTCTCTCTCTCTCGCTCTCTCACTCACTTTGACAGAGACTCACAGAGACAGACTTGTCTGTCAGTCATAGAAAGATAGACAGACAGAGACCGAAACACAGAGTTACGCATGCATTCCAGTAATTTTTCTACAGTAAATTCAACTTTTTTTGTGTCGCGATTTTTAATTTGCAATTATTTCGTCTATAATTTGGAATATTCAATAAAACATTGACTAATGCTGAATAATATAATAATAATTTACTTTTTATATCAATACTTGAGTCTTACTTAGAGAACCAGAATTGAGTGAATTTTGTTTTCAACTCTTAAACTCTCAAAACTTAAAGCAAAGTTTAAAAGACTTAAAAAGTTTAATATCTTTTGTTTGGATTAGACTTTTTGATAATGAATAAAATAGTTATTAAATAAGAAGTATCTGATGTAATGAATTCAAAAATAGTATATTGACTAATAATTTAGAATCACTTATATTTAAAACTCAAAAACATAGCTTAAAGTGAATTAAATTTTTATACGAAACGATTAAACGAAAATCAAGTTTTTTCTCTTACAGAAATAGTAATAATTATTATTTTTGTTTAATATAATAGAAGTTAAAGTAGAACTGGTGTTGAGTTTAATATAAATATATAATGGTATAAGTTGTATAGTTGTATAGTTGTATAAGTTGGTTGACCTAATGTCAATGGCATATCTCTTGCTTAACTGAGCTGAGCTAAGCTAAGCTAAGCTATACTATACGTGCCTGTCCTGCCCTTTCTTTCCCTCCCATCATAACTTTGGTGTCTTTCTGGCTTTGCTTTTCCCCAACTCCAGTGCTATAATGCCTGGAGCCGTGTCTTCTCATCCATTTACTTGCCGTGAAAAATCAATAAAGCATGCGTTGCCTCCCCTTTATGTTCCCTCTATTTCGTCGTTTTTTATTTTTACTCATTCTAGTGTTGGTTCTCTTTCTATTTCTGTGAGTAGACTCTCTCTGTCTGTCTCTCTTCTCTCCTTCCATTACTCTCTATGCCTCTGTCCCTCTCTCTCTCTTTCTATCTCTCTCGCAAATGTTGAGTCAGTCACTGCTATTGCGCTCTGCATTATTTGATTGGCATACGAACCAGCTCTAGTCGAGTACAATGAACACAGATTATGGCAAAATCTAAAACATTGATAATATTAGGAGAAAAAGAGTAAAAAATAAAGAATGAGTTCATTACATACTAAAATTTTAATGTATTAATTTATGGCATTACTATTTCTTACATTTACTAATTGTTTAATAGAATTATTTGTAAGCATAAAATTTTGAAGAGTGAGAGAGAGAGAGAGAGAGAGTTAGAGAATGAGAGAGAGTTAGAAGTGAGCAAAATGGTCAGTAAGGGATTTGATTGTAATAATTCCTATGGGATGCTTGAGATAGTGAACTGATTCTTTTGCTCTTTCCGTTGTTTGGCTTTATTTGTAGAAAAGTGTCATTATTAGAGTGAGTACTCGTACTCGCACTCGCACTCGTTCTCGCACTCGTTCTCGAACTCTTCGGTCTACACTCGATTCCATCAGGAATGCGTACAGGCATAAGAATGATAATAGCATGAGACAAATGAGAATCATTAGTGAACTTCTATCTAAACTTTAGTTTCCCATCAAAAGTGTACTTTCCCTTTCCACCGAAATGATTCTCTCCAAACCGGGCTCACAATTTTGAAGAGGTTCAGCCCACTTATGCCATCGACATAACTAGTCGCTAAACATAGCACAACTGCACAGCTACACTATATTCCTGTATTAATGTTGTAAATGTTGTACTGGTATATGAAGAAAGAGAGTTACACACGTGTATGTGCTCTTTCCAAATAGTGTCTAAAGCTTAGCATAAAGTTTAGTTTTGACTTATTGTAGGATCAGTTTAAAAAACTATATTTTTCACCAAATCTTTGATAACAATCTCTTCTCAACGATGATATATAGCTTTTGCCAAATAATGTTAATGCAAAGAAGTGCCATTTCAGGCGACTTATGCCATAAACATAATACGTTTACATCCGCACTAACTTATGAATACATACTTTTAGTTCGTTTTAGTTCGGGTTTAACTCTAATACTTCTCTCTAATCTAGATATTTGTCACGTTTTAAATTTGTTTTATGTAAAATGTTTGGGTTTGTTAACAATTAACAAGTTTTACATTTCTAGATAGGTTTAGACGAGAACTGTGTTTAAAATAGTCTGAAACTGAAAGTAACAAATAATTGCTCATTATTTAGATAGTGATATGATTTTGTAGGACTCTAAGCATAACTGCTCATCACTGAAAGTGCCTTTTACTCCATTCGGCTAAGAGTTAGATATATTACAGTTGCAAGAATTGTAATAATAAATACTTTAGTTTACTGGTGCTTAATGTGAACCAATTTTTCACAGTTTCACTTAATTTTGTATTCTATCCTTATGTTAGGCCTCTCTATATTCTCTGCAAACATCTAATGAGCAAAAGTAATAATATTTCATAGTAAGAGATGATCTATTTTAAGAAAGACCACAAAAGCCAACATAAATATTCAGTTGTTTTCAAGCATTTCTCTGAATCGGTGATTAAGTCGCCAAAGAATATATAAACTCAATGATTCTCAAAAAATCGATTTACAGAAAGTCAAATACCAAACACGTGTCAAACTTTAAAGTATATTATAAAAGGAATAGCTATTAAAGTTGGACACTATTTTGTCTGCTATGCCCTCAAGCTTTTGTAAACTATTCTATCAGTGAGTTTTTGTTTAAATTATTTATTTAATCCAAACAAAAATACCTCAAAACCAAAAGAACCTATTTTCTAAACTGCTCGCTCTCTATCTCTAGAACTTCTCTTTATTTTGTGTAATTCTCTGCTCTACTCTGCAAACCAGTTGCATAAATGGCAACTTTGAGAGCTTACCAAAACTTTATGGAGAATGTTATCAGTCAGTGTTGCCATAACAACACATACTGTTAGCTTTACTCTGTCTGTCTGTTTCTCTCTCTCTCTGTCTGTCTGTCTGTCTCACTCTTTCTATCACTGTCTCTGTCTCTCTCTCTCTCTCTCTCTCTCTCTCTCTCTCTCTCTTTCTGTCTGTCTCTGTCTCTCTCATCTCTCTTGAGTAGTGTCTCATTCTCTTCTCAATCCAACGATGAGCTAAATGTCAGCCAAAGCCATAGTCTAATCCAATGCAGTATTACTACCCCTTCTCTACTACAATATCGACTTTATCGCAATGCTGCTCATCTTCCTTACAATACATCCCAATGTTAACAGTACTTAAGTTATTTGTTTTGTTGCATATAACTTATGCCAATTTTTAACTTAGTCATATCTAAAGTACTGTATAGTTAGACAACATTTATATTGTAAAAAAGCTATTAACACACATTCTATTTAGTGATTTCTATATATTGTAAATTTTTTCAATTCAAAAATTAAAGTGAAATAGAATTTTCAATTTTTAAAACTGGTATTCCATAAGTAAAATTGAAAACTATGTGTCCAACAAATGTGTTAAAAAGTCTAAAATAATGTTCAAAACAGTCAAAGATTTTGTTCAAACATTTCTTTATAAACAGTGTGAAAAAGTTTGAAAATTATTTTGTCAACCACTTTAACAAAATTTAGATTTGACAAACGTGAGCGCAGACAACATGATTAAATATCAGTTAACTTACAGCTGTTATTTGTTTTTAATTATCCGTTTAATCATTCGTTTGTTTTTGAGTTCTGGAGCACATTCTTCACAAACTATAAGTTAGAGCCAAATAATTTCTATTTATCACATAAAACATGCAATAAATTAAACAAAATCACATAATTCTATGAAATAGTGAGACATATTTACACATATGACATATGAAAATCCATTTCTGCAAAATTATTTAAAAAATTAATGTAAACCTGTCCTGAGTATAAAATTAGCCCCAGTAGTAATACCGATAATAGAAGGTTATGTTTGTGCAATACATTCTCCACGTTTGTCATCACTATATATTAGTATACTTTGATAGTTGTCAGTTGTAATGTTATGTAAGGAATTTGTGGTATTAGTGCTCAATTGCTGTACTTCTTAATGCTCTTTCGTTAGCGTTAAGTTCATTAATAAATGTTTGATTTTTTCTATTTAGAATCCGACAGCTCCGAGTCCTTTGGGCCAAATGCCTCCCAACGATGGTATGCCAGGAGGTCCGATGCCACCCGCCGGCTTCTTTCCCGTAAGACTATTATTTTCTACTTTAATTTAATTTTTTATTTAATTTTTTATTTAACATTTTCTTCCTTTTCTACTCTATTTATATTTCTTTTGTTTATAATTCTAACTTTTTCTTAAACAAAGTGTAAACCAATAAATTTATTTTTAAACATTGTATAAATAACTCTCTCAACAAAAATTATGGATTTGTTGTTCTCCTCTTTTTGGTATTAGTTTATAGAAAATGGCATGAATTTCATGTGCTTTCAGTACTCGGTTTTGTATGAACTTATTTGGATCTGATTGGGACCCAATTTTATCCCTTATTCTAAAAAACTATTTATTTGAAAAGAGAGCCAAAGTCGCCAACACTAGTGAGCAATATCTAAGAGATCGTCATAAATAGAGAAGACTTTAAAGAGTTTAAAGCAAATGAAAAATTACGCCAACTTTCTAAAAGGTCTGTTCTCGAGGCGCTATCTCTCCACACATGAGCCACCTCTTTATGCTATTTATTATTTACGTGAAATGCTTTCGAGAATTAAACCATAAACAAAAAAATCTCATGTTTTATATCTATATTATCTATATATTCGTTGTTATATTACATAATAGCATATATACAGACAGTAAAGTAAACCAACTTTACTGTACTGTACAGTATTCGCAGCGTTCGAGTGCACAAAATATCATAAGTCAATACCAGTTCTAATACTGTACTCACTTAGCCATCTGTTCTTCAAATTTGGAACTTTAAATAATGTCCGCAGAACTCCAGAACTTTTCCTAAAGATTTTTAATAAAATCTTTAAAAAAATATTACTTTTATAGATAGAGAATAGCGAGAAAATATCTTGCATTCAGTTGAAAATGGAGTACAAGGAAATGGCAATAATGTTAATAATGTTAATCATATTCAATATTCTGGAAAGAAATAGATTAACTATTAGTTAGATAACAAAAAATGGGTTTTTTATTTCAATAGCATTTTGAGGTTATTTCATATACAATTATAGAAGAGATGCCCTCCACTGCCTATAGTCGTGCATTTTTGAGGAAATGTAAAAACTTATGATGCATTTCATTTTTATTACTCGATCAGTTAGGTTTGTAATTTGATAAGTAAATGGCTTTTTCACCAATCAAACGGTAACCTTTATTGCTCGACAAGTGAAGGCGACCTTGTCTTAGCATTGCTTCATGTCTTCGTGTTTACCTTATTCCTCATCTCTCTGTCTCTTTCTGTCTATCTCTCTCTGTCTGTCTCTCTCTGTCTGTCTCTCTCTGTCTGTCTCTCTCTGTCTGTCTCTGTCTCCATTTTTCCTCTCTGTCTTTCCCTTATTTATTCTTTGTATTTGTGTTTTGATCTTTTGTCTGTTTCGCTCATTTTCTACTCACTTATACATAAATTTACGCTATTGTTGACAGTGAGACACTATTAGCTTTTCATTGCTAATTGATTTCCTCATTGCATGCTTAGAACATTCAATGTAATTACATTGGGGGCCAGACTTATAATCATATTCATTTGACTTATCATATGACAAAAGCTAATTGAGTCATGCTATCCATGCTATCTCTCGTGTAAAAGCTGTTATGAATTTGATTTAAAATCTCAAAATCTTATAATTGTGTGTTTTCTTTCTATTTTCTATTACCCGCTCCATCAATGGCAGAATTCCCACATGCGGCCCTCACCGCCTCAGCAGCCAGTCTCACAGCCGTCCCCCCATCCACAACCTCCTCCCCCACATGGCCAAATGATGCAGAATCAGGTACGTTCAACCTTTCGGTCAGATATTTACACAATACTATTATTCACTCTTGCATTGCGTCTCTTGACTCTTGAGATGCTTTAAAACTCAGTCCTAACTCTTTTTTATGGCTTTGCTTTACTATTCTGTCTAAATTATAGGAAATATAAATTTATTAGTCCCACAAAAAATAGTTGATTCAAATCTTAGTATTTTATGGGAATATAATTAATGGTCTCTAATGAGTCGCTATAAATATTATTTTTGTGCTTTTATTTGTGCGACCGCTTAATTCATTTGTCAGTCATGACAGTCATCTTTTTGCCACAAGCGCTGTCCGCAAACACGATTCGCTGCTTTATATGCTTCGCATTTGTAAAAAACTGCTTTTAATTAATTTTTGAAATCATTCCATTGATTCATTGGTTTTGAAAGTATAGGTATTAATTATAAATTTTTCATTTGAAAATTGATGCCTTAAAACAAAATCTCTTAATTATTGTTGAGTGTAAAAAGAATTTCAATTAAATATTTCTAAAGAAACTTTCAACTGAATGTCAAATAAGAGTTATTTTTGAAAAATTCTTATCAAACTTTCCATATTTAAGACAACTCTTACCTGTTACATAAAAATTTGTAGTTCAAAGGTTTTTTGTCAAATAATTTAAGTAATTGTTTTAAATTAAGCAAAATTTTATATTGAATGAAACCATGAAAACCGATGAAAGGTAATAATGGCCACAAACAGTGCAAATTATAAAATAAGTGTTATTTTGTATTTAAACATAGAAATATGTTAGCGATTGATAAAATGAATAAAACTGTAATAAAATAAGTTTGACTTTATATATAAATATATACGGTCTCATTCAAATGGTTTCTAATATGTCAAGGGGTCAAAAGTATACAAAAGCGAGCTTACAGGTATACATATAAGGAGAGTGGTATGGATCAGTATGGATAAGGACCTTTTTATTATTTAGGTCCTATTTATAACCTAACTATAACATCGTTTCCCACAAAAGGTTTCCAAACGTGTAGGGCAACAAAATCTTGCTCTCAATTTGTTTATGTGGCAGAATATTTCTTTTCTAACAAGAATTTGTGTTTTTTGATTTTCTTTTATATTATATTTAACCTTTGATACAACAAATAAAATGTAGAATTAACTGGAGTTTGATTCTTAAGAATTAATAAAATACCAAAGCTTTACCAGTTATTTAAGAATAATGTTTGTTATTAGACTACGTAAACATTTAAAACTTCGCCTTCACTTTAATTTAATTTAATATATTATGTCTGGTTTTCTCGAGAGTCCCGAACTATTTTCATTTTTATTGAATACGTTTTAGATTCGTTTCTTTTTTATTAATTTAGTTTATTTTTTATCTCATTTTGTTTAATAGATTGTGATTTGATTTATATTTTATTAATCCGTTTGATATTAGTGAAAGAAATGTTGAAATTAGTGTTAAAATCAAATATAATTATTGAACTGATTACTAGAGATTCTCAAAATTTTTTATAAAACTGTTTTGTAAAAAAGTCCAATTGAATAGAGTTTTATTCAATTTTTATGGATTCTATAGTAGATTCACCTCCAATGAGTTGATACGACTTTACGTTCTCTAATCCTCATTTTCTAAGCTCTAAAGAGTACTTACTTGAGAGCCCTTTATTCCAGACATTTACTAGACATCTATTCAACTGAAGTTTATTTTGTAATTTTTGTATTTTCTCAATGCATTTATTTTAGTAAATTTTATACAGTAATTCATTGCATAGATTTGAGTATTAATACATTTAAGTCTAACCATTGCTCGCATTACTTTACATTAAAATTTTCATTCAAAACAAATTCATGTCTTATTCTTGTAGTATTTGAGCCCTTAAGAAGAGGCAAATTTTATGATGTACTCCAATTGAATATATTTATCTAAAGTTATTTTCCCACTTAATAAAAATTAGTTAAAACAAGTGATAAGTTTAATCTAATTTATTCATGGAATTTAATCTTTTGAAAGAAATAAATTCTTTAGGTCTTGATAAGCGAGGACTGCGTCTCTCCGACCTCCAACTTTCCGAACCCCTCTTTTATTTATTTTCTATTTCAGTTTTAGTTTTTCAAAAAATCCTGTTCTCTTGTTTTGTGTGCTTTTGTGAGACATCAGTTTGATATCATATCTAAAGTCCTAATAATTAATAGTTTATTAAGTTATAAGTTTTAAAACTAAGTTCTATTTTTATAATAAGTACTAAACTATGGGGTTATTACTAACACCTAAACCCATACCTAAACTGAGGCCATATAAACCCTGACTTAAACGTATTATATAATTATCATAATTAAAACTTGTGGCAAATCAAAGAAATTTTTATGAACATTATTGTAAACTATGAGACTTATTCGTGTTGTTTGTCGTAACTCTAGGGTTGTTTGTGCACTAATTTTTAAGTAAATTAGTGGAAAATTGTAAATACTTTCAAAAAGACACTCTTTAATATAATTTAAATGTTAGATATGATTATTTCAATTATTTGCTGCAAAATTATTTTTACAAATTATATTAGTTTTCAATTAAAAGTACTGTTTCAGTTTCAGTTTTTGAACTTCAGTTTCAGTTTTTAATTTCAGTTTCAATTTTTGAAAAAAACTAGCGGACAGACCTTCAATGGACGGGTAAAATATATTTATTTTTTAATATGAAAATGCCTTTTAATGGATTAAAACATGGAAATGATATACTTTATGTGTATAATAATATCTTATCATAGGTTTTTATGCTTTAAACGGGTGCTTATATAAATTAGGTTGCAAAAATGACACATGGACAGACTTTAAGTTACTAGATAAGTTTCAGTTTTTGATTTCAGTTTCAGTTCCGAAAACTAAAACTCAAACTGAAACTCAAACTGATACTGAAACTGATATTTTGAATGAGTTTCAGTTTCAGTTTTTGGAACTGAAATCAACACTACTTTTAATAGAAAATGAAATATTTATAAATTCTTTTAAAGTTAATAAAAGAGCAGCAAATTTATTGCAAAAATAGCTGTGACAACATAAAACAAAACATAAACATAAAAAATAGTACTTTATGTGATTACAAAGACTACTTATATTTGGATAAATTTTTCTTAAATCCCATTTCTTTGATGTATAGTAACAACAAAATTAGTATACGGTCACAAAATATTACACCAGTAATCGTCAAAATTGACTTACATTTATTCAGTTTATAACCTAATTATATTTTGGAATTGATTCACACAAATATACCATAATTTTGAAGAAGCAATAAAATGTTAGGCAAATATTTGATGAATAGACCTAACCCTCATTCCTATCTTATTATTATTGATTTAGAATCAGAGCTAACTTGAAAGCATTTGAGTTCGTCATTAGTCTTGAATCTCATGTTTTAAGATTGTGTTCATTCTCTCATTCAATAAGCATTTGTATTAACTCAACTATGGAGTCGACAATACAGTTAAATTATAGCTCTTATGACAATCCATTTTCGATTGAAACCCATAATATAGTTGGTATTTATCTATTTATAATCGGTCAGCACATAAATACATTTTAAACATTTATTTTCCTTTCTAAATGTTATTGACTTTAAAAGTTTTTTAAAATTTTTACTAAAGGAATAATCGGAAGTTTTACTAATACCATAGTTCTGACCACTTTCTATCGATTTCGAACTCTTGTTTCACCGACTGCTTTACTTTTAATTAACTTAACTATTTCTGATATCGGAGTATTGGGATTGTTGTTTCCATTTTCCAGTAGTTCAAGCTTTGCCAGAAGGTAAGCATTAGTATGATATCTCATTTTGAAAATAGTGTTTGTATTTTTGTATTTGTAATACTTTTTCATGTTTTGTTGAGTACAAGTAATAAATTTAGTCACTTAGGAATCCATTTATGAAGCATTTATAAAATTTTTTGCAATTGCACATTAAATCAAATTATAAATTTATTAGAGATAATCAAAATTATTTGTATCCTTAAAATTTTAAAAATTATATATCGCCGGTTCAGTTCTATAAAGGCGTAACTCTTAAAATTGAAATATTGAGAAAAATAAGTTTAAAGTTTGAAAACAGTATTAGGAGAATGAAATACGATTATATGGAATTGCAGGCTATGTTGGAATTAAAGCCAATTTTTCGAGTTTGATATGAGGGTTAGTTAGTCCTTCTGGAAGTGTATCAAAAACTAGCAATAACTCAGTTTTCGAAAATTTTCGATTTACGACTTTCGACGAACTCAACCGACTAGTAATTGATTGACAGCCCGTTGAATGAATGAATTGATTGAGAATGAAAAATAGGACAAAATAAATTACTCGAATTATATTTGAAGTAAACTTATTGATTATCTTTTTATAAATTAAGATGGCTTTATGGTGATTACGGCTGCCAAGCATATGCATTTGTGGGTTTTTTGGCAGGTTCTGCACATATCGGCACTTTGACATTGTTGGCAATGGACAGATATAAAATTTCCTGCCAAAAGTCAAGTAAGACTTACTTTTATATGCTATCATTTCTATGTTTTGATAGTATACTACAACAAAAGTTTTATAACTTTCATTCTACTGTACAATGCGCTCAATTAAAAACGAAAAAGGGTTAAAATGCCTGCTTTTCAGAGTCTTTATAGGAAAGTAAAACAGTTGAAAAGTATAAGTCTATAAGACATTCAGTTCTCAACTTCATTTAAGTGAGAGCTAAAGCTTTTTATTAATGTTTGACTTTAAACTTTCTAATAAAGTATTTTCACTAAAATTTCTATTATCAGTGATATAATGTATAATAGGATTTATGACTAATAGTTAGTGAAATTATTTTTCCGTTTTAATTGAGCCCATTGCACAACTACTTTGCATAGGTTTTGAATTTATTTTCATTACATCTGAAATTAATTATCCAAAATTCTTAATGACTACTGACATGACATTACACTGCATAAGAGCATAAATATATTCCTGAAAATTACATAACATATATACGATTTCAATCAAAACTGAGTCAACACAGAAGATATGAGATGAAAATAGATTTTCTCTATTATTTTACAGTAAAATTTCGTAATAAATACAATTATTACAAATGGATAACCGCTGTTTGGATATATGCATTATTTTGGGCATTAATGCCATTAATTGGTTGGGGAAAATATAGTCTGGATTCGAGTATCAGCGCCTGTACTATTGATTGGCGTCATAATAACGCTGCTTATAAATCATTCATAATATACTATTTTATATTTGGGTTCTTTATACCACTTTGTATTATCATTTTCTGTTATTATACGATTGTCAATAAAGTTAGAAACGGTTCCATTAAAAGCGAAAACTTTGGAATTAATGGCGAAGACATTTGGGTTCGAGAAAAAACAGTCACTTTAGTAAGAATTGATAAAATCTATTTAATAATGTGTTTAAACTGTTTTTCTCTCTCCCGAAGATGTCAATCGTTATAATAGTGGTATTTGTACTTTCGTGGTCTCCCTATGCGATACTCTGCTTATGGACAGTGTTTGGAGATCCGAATACAGTTCCCCTTTGGTTCACTTTGATTCCGCCTCTATTTGCAAAAACCTCAACATTATTCAACCCGATTATCTACTATTTGACTAATAACC
>JAUJYT010000004.1:0-64197 GCA_033996565.1 Nanhermannia nana
AGGTCTCAAATAAAGTTAAAATAATCCGAAAATGTATAAAATGTATAAAATATTTAGATAAATGAAATAAAGACAAAGACATAATTAGATAGTTTGAGCAAATGTGTGAAAACACATATTATTAATAATGATATATTTATCATACAATTGGTATTTCTCTCTCATAACTCAATTACTTTTCTAATCTTTTCATAATTTTGATACAATAAACGTATATTACATCTAAAAACCGGTCATTCTTTATATTCAATAATTATATTTATATAACAACAGAATTAAAGAACAATATAATTGTGTAATTCTTTTATATATATACCCAAACAGTACTTTACGTGTTTTGAAAGTGCAGACAAAAATTTTGGTTCAGAATTTAGTTTTTGAATTGAAATATACTGTAATTTATCATTAGTTGTATGATATAGTGTTCAGTTGTTTTGAATTAATTGGTGTGTTATTGAATTTAAATACCGTTATAGTATTCGTACATTCGATTCTATTTGCAAACCCACAAAGAATTATAGAAGAAAATAATCAAAAAATACAACAAAAAGTTTTCCCATAAGAAGTTATAATAATAATGAAGAAATATTAGATTAATATACAGATAAAGTTTGGTTTTTAAAGAAAACCATTCAATCATTTTTCAAAAGTAGGGGAAATAATATTTATATACAAAATATGATATTATACAGCAGTTGTACTATTATTTTAATCCGAATTTTCTCTTTTTATCAAAAAAAGAAAATAAACGGCAATAAAAATGAAAAGGTGTGCGTTTAGTTATTTTTTCAAATCCCATTTCATAGTCTGAGCGAAAAACAACTCATAAAACATATATTTATAGCTCTTATTCACTGTTTTACAATATAAGCCCTCATTTACATTAAATTTATAATAATTACAATTTTTAATAGATTTCTTCCCACTTATTAATCAAAAATTGGTTTAAAACTTTTCATTTGGTTCACTACCGATTTCCCCGTCAATTAATACCCAATAAAATAAGTGGACATTCAAAAGTCAAAATATATATAGAATTAGTGTTAACCATAATGACTGCTCTGCATTGATCTGCACACCAATTAATCAGTTTCACTCATTCACTACATTCAATCAAATTTCAACAGTGTATTCAATTATTATATTCAATATATTCTCACTATAAAGCCTAATATGAGTGTAGTCTTACGTGTGTCTCAAGTGTTCAATGAAATGTGTGTGTGGTTTGAGTCAAGTTTGTATTTACAATCAATTGTAATGAATTATAATGATTTTGTAATGAATTTGTAATGAATTTGTAATGGATTTGTAATGAAATCTTTTCACTTTATGGTATTTATGATGAATTTGTTTTCGTGAACAAAACAAACAGAAAAATGACTTTCGAGATCACTATTTTAACATAAAATAGAGAACAACGCAATATTATAATAGGTTTTACAGCCAAATAACATCTTTTTTCGCAAATATAATCACAAAATTACATATATTTATACATTTATTTACTGTATAATAAATTTTAATCATGTTTTCGGATGTTTTCGATTTTTCTATACATCACATTTTGAATCTTTTAAAATTTTCAGAAATTTTCAGAAATGGAGAGCAGCAGCAGTTCAATAGTATTAATATACATAATATTGAAATAACAATTTATGATTAAATGTTATGAATGATTATTAATGAATCCAATGAATGAAGTGTAGAAAATGTTATTTTCTCTTTAATGAAATGATGAATTCCCAGCAAATGGCAGTGTCTTCAAAATAATTTTCGCTTAGTTTTCATTTATAACTAATTTAAATTAAAGTGATTCTAATTTTTATTATCGAGTCAATCGTTTTATGATAATTGTGTCCCATTTTATATTAATAATTATATCGCTTGCTTTCAAAAGATATTTGAGATATTCATTTAGTTTCAATCAAATAGTTAAACGGTTGCGATTACGACCAATAGATGTGAAATCCCCTGAAGACTATGTAACAAATCGGGTGCAATTCGTACTAAGTTTTCATGAGAGAAATCACACGTCGGGAATATGTGGATAACATACGCGGCCTTCAAATCAAAGTTAATCAATCATTAGATTCACAAATATAGAAACATAAGATATTTTGCTAAATTTAATTAATAAAAATGCATTACTTGTTGAGATCCGGGAGCGCTAATGTTAACAATACCGGCCGCCTGTTTGCTCTGTAAGTAAGTAATAAAACCATTTCGCAGATTATTTGATTGCTGCAAAACATCCATATGGTCTCGACCGCACGGCAGGGCTAACAGAATGCAATGCTCATCAACTGACTATTGGATTAATAAAAATCAAAGATATAATTAATTTTTGTGCTCAAGCAAAACAAATAGAGAAATGATAGGATTAAAGGAGGGCTTACTTGTATTTTTCTTCCTAATCCTTGCAGTTGTGTCTGTTCTAATCTCATTCTTTGAGCAATTCTAAGCGGCGAAACTCCTCCTTCAGTAAATGGAGGTAAAGAGCTGTTAGCAATACGCGAATTACCAGAAACGTAATGCATCTGCACAGCCGCCTGATCGTTCTTGAGCGCAAGCAATCCCTGCCACATAACTGGATATCTTTGTAGGAGAAGAGCGTCTCCGTGTGGCGGCACTTGACTTGCATGTTGTGGTGTTTGTGGCAATTGATGTAATGGTGGCTGTGATATAGCGTGAGCGGGTGGCGGTCCATGTATTGGCGGCTCTGAACCCATTTGAGGGATTGGATGCATTGCAGCGCGTCTTAGCAGTCCTTCATTTGGTAAATGACTTTGACTGTGAGTTAATTGTAAGTGAGACTGAGGTATCGCTTGAGTCATATTTAGTGCTAACGGTCCCGGAGATGGTGTCATCTCTTTTGATGGATATTGAGCTCCCATTTGTTTTCTAAGTATTTCTGGATCATTAGGCGGAGGCATTGGAGACCGTGTTGTCTCTTTGCGATAAGGCATAGCTCCGGGTGAGTGCACTGGCGGTTGCATTGGTCGAGTCTCTATATATTGAGGTGAAGGCGATGGAAGTTGTTGTCTATGCATTGCACTAAAGTCTGACGGGTTCTGATATTTCCTTTCATCGACTTTGACAATCGGTGATCTTCTCATAGACTCCTGTTGTTTAAGCTCTTCAGCTCTCAATTGTGATGGCAATGAATGCGTTGTCGGAACTCTTCCCTGACTGTATGTATGAACTATTGCCGGAGAGTCAGTATATCTATCGTGTGGAGACAGTAAATGAGGAGTGAATTGACGGATTGCAGACGGATATGACATTCCAGGAGGTATTCTGAGTGGTGCCAAAGGAGGCGGCGGTTGCATTGATGTCAGCACATGAGCCTCTGCTTGTCTTTTAAGCTCTGCCTCTGCCTGTCTTTGAATTGATGTTTTGAATTCGACCTCTTCTTGTTGTGATAATCTTCCGACTGATTCACGACCCGATTCTTTCGACTTATTCGAGTTCTTGTCTCTCAAAGAGCGTTCTTCTTGTTGTAGTCTTTGATCTTTATTAGCATTCATTTCTTGTGACTTTGAATCGTGTGTTAACGACATTTGGAAATTTCCGGTCGGATAAAATCTCGGCGGAAGATTCATAGCCGCGCGCACTAATCCTTGTGCCTCTTGTCGTGCTCTCAGATCAGCAGGAATTGAAGGATAGTGAGTGTTGTTCATCTGCTGCCACAACATCTGTTGCCTCATATGCTCGTAAGCACTCAACTCGTTGGGAAATCCTAAATGATGTGGCGGTACAATGATCTGTGGCTGACCCGTAGGTCGCAAATGCATTCCTGCCATATGTGGAGGAATTAATGGGTTTTGTGGCGTTGGAGTTCCGGGTGGTGTTTGGTTAGAACTTCTCGATGATTGGGTTTCATGAATAGAAGCCGGAGTTGCTGATCTGGCATTCGAGTGTTGCTGTTGTTGTTGTTGTTGTTGTTGTTGTTGTTGTGACTGAATATTAGCCAAATATTCCTTTTGATGGTATAAATGCTGATTTTGCTGTAATAGATCAGCAATAACTCCACTTCCAGATGTTTGCAAATTAGGTGTCACTGAGATATGAGAAGTTGCCTCATGTGCTGGTGTAGGATAACCTGCTATTTGTAAGCCTGAAGTGAACTTTGATGTCGGTTTGCTATTGTTAGTTGTGATTCTTGAATCGTGTTTTGAGTGAACCGGTGGAGAGATTAGTTGTTCAGACGAATGACTGGTCACAACACTTGTAGGCATACTTGGAGGAGCTTTAGCTTCGACTGTCATTTTTGAATGAGCGGGTGGTGGTTGTGCTGTCACTACAATCGTTTCTGTTTTAGGTTTAGTTTCTGTATAGGTTTGAGCCGATGGTTGTGGTCTATGCGGGACTTGTGATGAACCAGTGGACATAACTGTATGTGTTTGTTTTGGGAACTCACGGATCGCATGTGATTGTATGGCCGGTTGTGGTGGCGATTGAGTCACTTGAGGACCAGAGACAAGATTCTGAGGCCAATGACTGGGCATCGGCTGTGCTATTGGAACGAGTGGTTTACCAACTGGTGGCGGATATTTAGGTGTTATTGTGATCGGTTGTGATTGAATTGGTATACCCGCAGTTGAAGTAACAGTTGGTGTTGTCTGTGGCACACTTTCAACTGGTTTCACTTGGACTGTAGTTGTTATTATAGCAGTTGTTGTGGTCGTTTCGGCTATTGTTATGGGTTCTTCTACTAAATTAAATCCTTTTCCAGTTTTTAATTTCAATGCTGTTGTCGAGTGATGTATTCGTTCGGATATGTTTGGAATATCTTGAATGCATGTCGACGTTATAACAGATGGTGTAGTGATCACACTTGTGGTTACTGTTGTAGTGACAGTTGGCGTCGACAACACGGAAGTAGGAATTGGTGTTGCAGTTGTGACGACTGCTTTTGTTCCCTGGATGACAGCCGTGTGTTCAAAGGCTTTCTTGACCGGTTCCAATATGCCTGTGACCGGATCTAATAAAACAGCAGGACTTGATCGCGAATCTTCGCCTTCATTTTCATTTGTTTCTTTAGTATTATTATTGGAAACAGAAGCAGAAGTATTAGTATTAGATAATTGAGTCGATTCATTATCATCTGATTTATTTTTAGTGGTTTCACCAGATTTTGGCGTTAAACCAATTTTAGGTAATTCTACTTTCAAAACAGGCAATGGAGGCAAAGCAGGTCTTCTCTGGACATTAGTCTCATGTGGTTCTGATTGTGTTTGAGTGCAAAGGTTATCATTACTCGTCTCGTTTTCAGCATTGATTGACCCACGAGTTGATGATCTTGTGATGCGATAAGAACGTAACGAATTTTTCGATTCTATCATTTTTGTATTTAAATAAAAATAAAATTTTGATTGATTGCTATGAAAAAACTTATTTTTTCTTTATTAGAATTAAATTCAAATTAAATAAAGTTTTGACATATATTGTCAAACTATGATTGATTCAAATCTTAATAATAAATACAAAAATTCAATTTATTTGTGTATTTTTGATTCAATTTTAGCTTCAACTCTAACAAATACATAAATTTGAACTATTATTGAATAAATAAAACTCAATTTATTGATGTGTTTTTGATACTAATGCTTACCATACATATTGAAAATTCAAATTTACTTAACTGAAGAAACTTCTATTATTCAACTTCAAAAGAATCAAAAATTAAAATAAGAAAAATTAAATATAAAATACCACTAAAGATATGAATATCTAAAAAAATTCTTTTATAGTTGGATTGAATGCGAAAACGATTCTTTGAAGATTAACTTTTGTTGATATAAAAGAGTGAATATTTAAAGTAAAATCAAGAAAAATAGAAAAAGCTTATGGTTCAGAATATAAACTGCAAATAATTGCACATTTTTATTATCCTTGATTGCAGAGCAAACACACATTTAATCATTAAATAAAAATAAAAAATAAATAAAGTAAAGCTTACCGTCATTATGTTCGTCATCCAATTCAATACTTTCCTCACTTTTTCGACTCGATCTTGTAATACGTTTAGATTTATTTTCATCCTTAATCGTGCCTTTGATGACATCTTCAATCGTTTCGTCAACAGTTGTTTTTGGCACCTGTGACATAAGTCGCGCTGATTTTCGTAAACCTTTATTAGCGGAGGAATCAGTGGATGTTTCAGCTTTAGGTGCTTTGGAGTCCTCTTCAGAGAAGACTGCTTTTGAAGTTTTGACCACTTCAGCAGTTCCTGTAGTATTGCCGTCCTGCCCATCTTTAGAATGGAGTCGTATAGTGATAGACAGCTTCCCGTGTTGTGACACTTCACTCACATATTCTTTACTACTCTGATCCGGATGATGGTCAGCAACTTTAATGACTGGCGTCTCCTCTGCGTGTTTCTTACTATTGGTTTCAGTACTTTCAGGCACTGAGTGAGTGATAACTTGTTGTTTGACAGTTTCCGAGCTTTTATTATGGATGGGTTCGAGTGGCAGTTGTGGTGCGTCCTCTTCGTCTGAATCTCTGAACTCGAACACATCGTAAGGACTGTTTGTTTTTCTAACGTCAGATACATTTTTATCTGTCGGTACAGTTAATGACAACAAAATGCGTTCTTTCTTTTGAGATTCATCTAAAGATTTAGCAATTTCTGCGCTATTGAAAGTTCCGGAAACCTTCTTCTTTCTGCCTCTTTTGTTAGCCTTTTTCGGCTCTTCATCGTGTTGTTGTTGTTGTTCATCGATTTTCAAGTGTTGTTCATCACCTGAAAGCTCATTATCATTTGTATGTTCATCAGTGGCTGATTCCATACCAGACGTTCTTCCACTACGTCGTGTTCGTTCGACGACAGGTTTTGGCCCTCTCTTAGGCGTAACAGTTAGTAAAACGGGTGGTACCGATGTCGTGGATGAAGCATTTGCGGGAGTTGTTGTCACACATCCTGTCTCATATCGTGGTAATTGAAGCGATGATTCCGAGTATTTTCTAGTTTTAGCCCTTCTTCCCCGTCGAGGTCTTTCGCACGTCTTTTTATCATCGGATTCACTCTCATCACGACTTTCATCAGTTGGGGTCAACTTTGTTTCAACTGTTGGCACATTAATGGAGACCTCAGATGATGAAGGAGTTGATTGAGTTTCTTCGGGCTGTTGTTCATTATCGACTTCTTCTTCAAAAATTTCTGTTTTATCCGAAACTCCACCATCACTACAATTATCACGTTTGTCATCAGGTACAGAATCGGCCAAAGATGGCAATAGTGTTGGCGATGGAGATAACAGACTTTCACTTTCTTTTTCAATTTTATTCTCCTTTTCATTGACATTAATGGCTGAAGAATCAAAAGAAGTGTCGACTACTTGTGTTTTCTCATTATCGATCGGCACAGAATTGTTCTCAATTTCTTTTGTTTGTGTCTCTTCTTTTGGATTGATTTCAAAAGTATCCAACTTTTCATCCAATGGTTCAATTTCTGGAAGTTTAGGTTCAGGACATTTAATTATATTTTCTTCCGATTTAATTTCCGTCGTAACTGAACTCGTATTCATAACTTTTGTTTGCCATTCATCAGAGTCTCTCTTAACTTCATCAACAATAGTGGGAACAACTGCTTCAAGTTTGACCTCATTGTCATCACTCTTACAAATTTCTTCATCAGACTCTTCTCTTATATTTGAGGTAATCTTTTCATTTTCTTCATCAGTAATTGATTTGAGTACTGTTTCATCATTTAATGGTTCGGGAGAGCTTTCGGCTATTTGTAGCGGTGGCTCTTCGTCTCCAAGCATTCCTAAATAACTGATTTCATCGATCTGTTCCTGAGGTGCGGCTACATATTGTTGTTGTTCTTCTTCATTATCTTTGATAACAGGGTCGTTCATATCTTGAAGGAGAGCGGCCACAGCCAAGTCGTCCTCCATCATTCTCTGGTCGTCTAATTCGCTTTCTTTGTTTTCGTCAATCTTTACATCTGATTCCACGTCTGAAAACGCGTCTTTATTGGTAACGCTACTGATTGCGAATAATGTCTCGTCAATTATTGGCTTGTTTTCAGTGTGTGACACATCTGTGTTTGATTTAAGTGAAGTCACATTACTCATCAACTCGTCAAACGGTTTAATCTCTTTCAGGTCAGAAGTTTCCATCAGTTCCTTTTGAAGCCGTAGCGATTGTATGGCAGCTTCTTCTTCATATCTACGCTGTTGTTGCAGTTTTTCATCTTTTGACGGTTTAATAAGATTAGTAATTGGTATAGAATTCGGATGACTTGCTGTCGATAGAATCAAGTCATTAGAATTGGTCGTATCATCAGAAGAGTCCTCGGCCATCATACACTCCTCAAGTCTTCGCGCATTCTTTAAGATATCTTCATCTACTTTACCATCAGATGATGAGCTATCGTTATCTCGCGCACCAATTATATCACTATAAGTAGGAGAACTTTTCAATAATTCCGGTGTTTTTGGTGGAGGAGAAGGAGATTTAACTTTCGTAATATATTCTTTTGATTTGATCTTTTTCTCTTTCTCTTTATCTCGTTCTTTATCTTTGTCTTTATCTCGTTCTTTATCTTTATCTTTATCTTTATCTTTGTCTTTATCTTTGTCTTTATCTTTGTCTTTGTCTTTGTCTTTGTCTTTGTCTTTATCCTTATCCTTATCCTTATCCTTATCCTTATCCTTATCTTTATCTTTATCTTTATCTTTATCTTTATCTTTATCCTTCTCTTTATCCTTCTCTTTAATTTTTTCGTGTGTTTTCTCCTTATCTTCTTTTTTATCCTTTTCTCTATCTTTGTTCTTACACTGCTTTTTCAGCTTCTTTTTCTTGGACTCTTCTTTAACTACTTTGTCATCTTTTGATAATTTGTTTTCTTTCTTTTTCGTAATTTCCGATTCTTTCTGAATGACTGATTCTTTGGTCAATTTTTTAGGCGATTTATTGCCTCTGTTGTCAATTTGATCCGTTTTGGGCAAAGACTGACTTATTTTGCTTAAAACTTTATTATTATTGTTATTGCCAATTGATTTTTCATTTGGTTTAGTGGTTTCCGACTTTTCCCATTCTGTATGACTGACTACACCTCTGGCCTGTTCTTTGGTATGTTCTTTATTATGCTCTTTATTGTGTTCTCGTTCCCTATTATAGCATTTAATCACATGAGTTCTCGTTTCACTGTCCGATTCATCTGACTTGACCTCAGGATACGCTCGTTTGAGACATTCCTCCAGATCTGACATTCCAGATGATCTCATATCATGGTCTGAAGTAACAATTTCTTGTTTGGAAGAGCTATCACTGTGTTTCATATTCTTATCATCAGTGCCCTTATCTTTATTAGAAGATGAATGCCTTTTCTCTTTGAGTTTAGATGTTTTTGCTTTCTTTTTCTTTCTTTTAGCGATTTTCTGTTTTGAATCCTCATTATCATCACCACTGCTCCGTTTCCTTTCTTTATCCTTTTCTCGCGGTAATTTATTTTTCTTAACTTTTTGCTCCAATGTCTTATCGCTCACTATTTTTGGCTTATTCTCACTTTTATCCACTTTCGTCTCTTTTGCATTTTCTTTAGTCGCATCAATTTTGGACTTATCTTTCTCTTTCTTCACTTTTTTCTTGAGCTCTTTCTTCTTTTTATTATGTTTTTGTGGCACTTCATCATCACTAGACTGGTCCTCATGTTTAGATTTAGAGGTGCTCTTTTGTAGTTTACTACAACTGCTACTACTTGTCATTCTGGGAGAACTGATAGTCGACAAATCCTCCATTGATGAGTCACTGGTATAAATGGGTTCTTTGTATTGCTTTTTGTTTGTCTTTGAGATTAATTTTTCAAAATCAGAGTCAAAGTCTGAATCGTTAGAAATTGAGACCATTTTCTTATTCTTTCTATTAATGTTGACCTCTTCCTCATCAGACGATGAGTCAGATGTGGTCTCAATAATAATTTTGCGTTTTTTGGGAAAATTAGTTTTCTTTTGTTTCATAATCCTGTCGCGCAAACTATCGTCAGAATCGGAGTCAGTGTCCTGACTGGTCTTATTCTTGTCGTCATCTTTTTTATTCTGTCGCTTATCTTTCAATTGACTAAACTTTTGTCGAACACATTCCAAATCTTTGGCCACTTTTAAACTCTGATTAGCACTGGAACGGGCCTTAACTTTGTCATACATAGAGAAATAGATGGGTTCGTCTGTATCTGGAATCTCGAGCAACATTTTGATTTCTGATGGTTTCAGTTTAGTGTCCTTTGATTTATCCTTTGAAAGAGATCTGTCCCTTTTCTGCTTATCTTTTTCCCTCTCTTTGTCTGGTTTTAAAGTTTTAACTTCTTTATTATCTGTTTTTCTCTCAGATTTTATTTCTGACTTTGATTTAAGTCTTTCTTTTTCTTTAGAATCTGTTTTGAAAGAAAATGTTTTGCTTTCCTTATTCTTTACACATTTCTTTTCATCCTTTAATTTACTCATAACTGGAATTTTACTTTTGTCAATAGATCTGTTAATATCGCACTTTTTATCCTTTTCTGACAGCTTTTTCTGTGTCGTCAACAATGTATTCTCTGAAGTGTCTTTCAATATAGAACTGCTCTGCGAGTGATGCCTTATTTTCTCAGTTTTGATTGACTTATCTTTTGAATCACTTGCTGCTACACGAGACCATTCGGGATCTGTTGAGACTAAATGTGTCTCTAAAGCATCAGTTGATGCGTGCTTTTTATTGGCAGACACTTGTAGATCACTCTTTTTATTCAAATCTTGTCTTTGATTTGATTGACTCGTAGGGAAAGATAGGTTTTGCGCCTTTGATGAGAAGCCACTTGAAGCCAAGTGTGGCGGCAAAGATGATGAATGTTGTTGTAATTGTGACGCCTTTTTAGCGAATTCGCTTTTATTGAATTGTGAATTATTTGAAGACATTGATGATAATTCTTTTTTAATTGAGCTGTTATTTTGGTCTTTGATATTTTGCATATTAATAGAGGTGTTTGTAATAATACTGTTGTGAAGAGCATTATCTTTCTTTGCCATAACTCGCGGATCTCTGTTCTCTCGCGGGTCTCTATTTTTTGGCACATCTTTCACTGCAATTGCACTGCTGTTTGACTGAGGAATTGTGGTTTCCTTCTTAATGTTTAATCCGCCCAAAAGATTGGATTGAGGCAGACGAGTAACTGTTGACGAAGAATTCGGGTTTGGAGTCGTTCTCGAGAAGGGCGTGAATGGATTTGAGCCACTTCTTGGAGGCGCAGAATTAGGTGCAGGTGTTGTTGGTGTCGAAGGTGTTATCGGCTCTTTTTTAACTGATGGCAATCGTGTCGGTTCGGACAACTTTCTAGCCAGAGATCCGGGAATTGGGTGATTGTGATGAGTACTGGTGTGATGTGATTGTGATTGTGATTGTGATTGTGAGTGCATTGTATGATGTGATGAATGATGTAATGCATTCTTTGGCAAACTCTCGTGTGATTTATCGGTGGGCGTAGACATGGATGATATCTGAAGATTTAGATTTGCTGGAGTTGAAAACTCTTTTGCTGCTGCTTTCGTTCTGAACACTGGTTTCGATTTGGGAGATGTTAACAATTCATAGTTTACTTCCTTTGGCTCATATTTTTCATTGATTAGCTCTAATCGTTTGGAGTCCTGATCGAAAATCGATGATTTTGATAACAAATTCTTAACAATATCTGAGGGTTCACTACTTTGTGAATCTGTAGACGACGTCGAATTGATTTGACTTTTCTTTTTAATGTTATATTTACTGTAATCAATGGTTGGCGTCGGAGTCTTCTCTATTTTAGCCACTGGTGTGGCAGTAGTGGTTCCTGACCAGGCATTATATTTCTCGTCAAGAGCTCGTATTCTGTCCTCAATTGATCTGCTCGATGGAGATCTTGATGGAGACATTTCAGGATCAGATACTTCTTCGAATGTTTCACTTTTAGGTTTAGAACTCGAAACGTTAATCATTTTAATATCACTTAAATTATTAGAGTCAGGATTATCAGTAGTGGAAACCAAGCATTGCATTCCTTCCTTAAGAATTAGATCCGATTTTTCGCGTAACTTTTTTGGCACAACACTATTTGGTGACAGATTCCCCAATGGGCTCATGATTGTAGTACTTTTGGGTGAGGCGTGTGACGGCTGTACTACCGGAATGTTAGACACTTTATTATTAGATCCGGCCCTAATAGTAATAGCGAACTCAGGTAACGGTAATGAAAGTGGACCACTGATTGCTGCCGGACATGTCAAAGACCTGCCAATTAGTGGCGGCTTCTTATTCATCGTCATCGCCGCCACCTTATCACTAGACGAAGATACTTCACTTGAACAGTGGTCTTCCAGTTTAGGTGTTGTGCTGTGAACCATATCCTGTTTGAGCGAAGTGTGATCGAGACACTCGATATCAGACGAAGACACTCTCGATATTATATTTAAATCGCTATCGCAACTCATTTCATAGATCGCATCACTTCTCTCAAGTTTGCGATGGACTTTACAATTAGTGTGTGTGGAACACAATTGAGCAGAACATGACGACAACGATGTCAGCGATGACAACGATGTCATTGATGATAATGATATCGATGAGTGTCGCCTGGGATCAGGCCAGGAGTGATTGACGATCGGTGAGGTTGCATCGATAATTCTAAGTGGCTGTACAGCACTTGTATCTTTAGCACCATATGAGCATTTCCCTGATTTTGTACTAATACTACTGTTATTATGCTTATTACGTGGCTTAGCATTTGAGTCAATGTTAACATTTTCTATTAATTGATGATGAGATGTATCGCTATGTTCACCAAAAAAGCACTGTTCAATCAAACTAATAACACACCCCTGTTTTGATTTAGACTCTAAGTATTTAATATCACTATTGGCACCGCTAGAACTACTGGATCGTCTCTTGAGCAACTTCGCTAATTCACTTTTCACTGTCTCACTGGTCACTAACGCATCCAATTCTCTCCTATTATCACTTTTTATTGGATTCGTTTGCGTAGCATTACTGCCGCCACTAATTCTCTCCTTATGAATGTTTAATGACTCAACACAAGCGAGTAATCGCTTCTTTCGTTCCAAATGTCCGATCGCTTCGCTCGACGTCGGCGTATCGGGCGATTCACTGTCGATGTGCTTTCTCTTGAGTGCCTCGCGATGAAAGCCATTCTCACTCGAGTCTGACACTGAATCTGAGCGCAGTCTAAGTGTTTCGTTAGTGTCTAAAGCATTTTCATCAATAGATTTTCTTCTCCAGACATTAGAGCTGCCACAGCTTGGCTCGAATTCTTTGTCAGCATCGATGTCCGTGCTTTCAGTTCGCAATGGACTCGCGAAACCTGATGAACAGGGACTAGCAGTTGGACTTTGAGGTGTGTTCTGACCCTTACTATTCAATAATGTCTTATCTTTAGGCAATGGGCTTATACTGTGACTCAACCTTCGAACTGTTGGCGAATGACAAATAACTATATCTGAATCACAATTTTTGTGCTTATTTCGGCGACTGTTCATCCGATCCAATGAATCGGAGGATTTCCACTCATCATGAATGACATCTTCGCTCATTCTTCGATTGCAGCGCTCTTTTGATGAATGAGGCAGTTCTGCGTCTGACTTATCTCTACTGTTACTGATATCACTTTTAGAGTAAGGACTTGTGCTGCGACCGTCTTTAGGACTTTCACTGCCATCTGTTTGTCTTCTCAATGGAGAGAATGATTTACTACAGGTCTCACTTAATTCCCGACTTCTGTCCCTATAGTTGACATCTCTGTCGTCCTCTCGATATCCGTCTTCATTGTCTTCGAAGTCCTCGAGATCATAGTTCCGATGCCTCCTTTCAACAAAATCTTCTTGATATCCATCTTGAAATCGATAGCCCCGACCTCTTCCACTATAACTAGTTTGAGGTGTTCGCTGAAAAGGCGGTAGCGGTGACTGTGGGCGATAGTTTCTGCCCGATGTGCGTGACTGATATCGACTATGACCACGATTTGTATTATTATGTGAGTCATAATTAGGAATGCGTTCATCGAATTCATTCCAATTCGCACTATTATTAGTAGTCCTTCTCTCCCACGGCTTATCTCCAGCAATGCTTTGTCCCGTATGTTCGACACAATCAAAGAACGCTGTTTGGCACTCACGGCTGGCGAAGTCTACTTGTAATTTACGACCACTAAGAACACGGCCTTTCAAGTCTGCGACTGCTATTTGAGCACATTCTACGTTATCATAAAATATAAGTGCATTACATCGCTCGCGATCTATCACTAAATTGACAACTGTTCCAAATCTGTTCGCGTGCCACGAAAGGGACTTATCAGTCAGTGATTCGGATACTCCATGAATCCAAACACAGTTTGTAGGCATGCTTTTGCCGAACCCTAACTTAATTCTATTAGCGCCAAGATTTTCACCATCGAGTTTACGCATCGCTTTCACTACACTACTGATGTCAGAGAACTGTATGAATGCATACGATGATAGTGTCCCCTGTTTTTTGATATCGATTTCCTTTAATTAATTAATAACAAAATTAAATTATTGCCCAAAACATCAAAAATAGAGTTTATAAATGATTAAGAGTTTGAACTCTGTTGATCACAAAACAAATTAAGTGAATTGAAATGACTTACAATTATTTCTCCGAACTGTTCGAAATGTGCCTTTAAGTCAGAGGTCGACACATCCTTTTCCAAATTTCCCACAAATAGAGTCCGCGTTGCCTTCGGATGGTGTTCGTCAAGTTCGGCCTCTAATGGCCTAAAATCATTATCTTCTGCATCGATGCCTTCATGAGCAGACACTTCTATCTTACAGCCAAAAAATAGTTTATCCTAAAAATTGAAAAATAAATCAATTATATTTGTATCCAATGAGGACTTATGTATCTGAAGTCAAATCCCAGATATTATTACATACACTGACCTTTGACTCTACAAGTGCTTTATCAACATCTTCTGGTTTCTTGAAACAAACGACAGCAAACCGATCAGTTCCCTGTCCGACAACCTTAACCATAGTGACCTTCCCATGCTTTTTATATTCATGAAAAAGACCATCTTTTAAGCTCGAGTCTATATTAATGACAAAGTGCAAACAAAAACATGTCACATAAAATTGAAGTCATTAGAAATAATTATCTTATGTTAAGTCAAAAATAATTGTCATAATAGCAGTTAAATTGAATTAAAATGACAAACCTGTTGACCTGACAGGTAAGTTCTTGACACATATGGCTACAGGTCTGGTATCATCTTTGTCTGCAGAACTATCCGAACCAGGAGTAGCACTACTATTGTGTAGTGGAGTGTGATTAGAACCCTGAGATGTGCTAATATTGTTAGTTGTTGTGGTGACCGCTGAAATTAAGACTGCACTGTTCCCACTTATCGGCCTCTCTGTGCAATGTAAAGAACCTTTTCGATTGCTATACAATGATCTGCACCAAAGTGTTAAAGAAAAAGAAAACAAAAATAATCCATTTTAGTGGGAACTGTTTGTCAACATATATTCAAATGGCAAACAACTGAACAAATGCTCAGATGAGATAAGCTTTAAGATAAACTAAAAACCAATACATACAATGGGGACGACTGTGACTTTGAGGGCGATGGAGTACGACTGCTTGCACTCGATGTCGATAGATTCGAAGAGGAACTCGGGGACTGACTCCTCGTCGAGCTTAACGAACTTGAACGCGATGGCGAGGGAGACGCTGAATGAGACCGCAATGACTTCTTTTTCTTCTTCTTCTTTGATGGCTTCAGGTGTGGCGGCGATGAAACAGTAGAGCTCACACCACCGCTTGTTGTGGTCACTGAAGTAATACGACGCGATGCCGCACCTCTTTGTGTCGATGACGTCGAAGATGTATTACTATTAACATTTGTTTCTTCGAGTTGTTCTGAAGATGGATAGCGCTGTCCATCAAAATGAGTTTGGCTGCTATTTCTCGCATAAGCACGAAAATGGGTCTGACTTCTAAACGCATTTTAAAAGATATTTATGGAAACCAAAAATCATAAATTTATTCCGAAAATAAAACATAAGATATGTGTAAGACATAGCAATACAAACCTTTCTAATCCGTCTCCATAACTATTATTAACATTGCGACTAAAAAGTCTATCACGAGATCTGCTTCTATTTGAATAATCGTTATCATCCAAATACCCGATATTCCTCTTTATATAAGGACTCTCACGCTCTACAATTCGTTCATAATTATTACAAGAGCCGGTTCTGTCTCTACTATCGTATATCCTCTCATCAGATATTCTACAGAAATACAAATGAAGTTCATATAAATTCTGAAAATTTATTTATATCTTATAAAACCGTAGAATTAATTTCGAGTTTCTATAAGATTTAGTTTAAACAAATAGTGTTATACAGTACTAAGTAATAATGTTTGTCTCGTAATTAAATCATTTATTTAACTTTGCTCTAAATTTTCTTAAATCAGTCAGAGATTAAGTAATGAATAACATTATGGATTATGGAAATATTTCGGTTCAAAACAATTAGCATTTAGTGCCAACAATTTATTGGTTCTAATCATTTATTTTTGTTGCATAATTGCATTAAGTTTATGTCAAAGGTTCAAATTAACAGTTATTGAAAATTTAAAAAATTTCTATTATATGCATAATATATCAAAAGAATAAACTTCAATATAAAAACCTTCAATTTGATAATGAAATGAGTGACTGAGTAAGTGAAATGGAGTTTACAATGAATATGAATTTAAAAAATGCCAAAACAATGTTTAAATCAATCAAAAGTTGATTTAACATTCTTTTGTAACTTAAGGATCAGTCATTACAAAGCTTCAAATATTGAGAGAATATAATCGAAAACAAATAGAAACCCAATTTATGAATTGGTTAACAAACAAAGAACTAATTAATTCTTTCTTCAGACGATTTATGAGATAATGTGATTAAATAATAAAACGTAATACCATTTAAACAATAAAAACTAGACATCAAAGGAAAGCTAAGGTTTCTCAAAAATTATGTTTTGAAAGAAAATAGGCGTAGGTTTAAGTCAATCAATACTAATATAAATAAATTCAAAATAGTTGAGAGAATACCACATATTCTTACACTAGAAATAAGAAAAAATCTGAATACAAATACACAGAAAAAGTATAGTGAAAGACATTGAGTGAGTCAATTAAATAGTTTGAATAGAATTGAATGGTCTGCATCTAAATTCAATATTATATTTATATAGAATTATATGAAGACTTGACTTAATATTCGACATCTATTTTCCAACTTTCACAACAAGATTATTGATTGAAAATTTTCTTGTTTTCAGATTTGTTCTCTAAGATATACAGACATTATAAAACATGTGACAGTTGTGTTGCTTTTTTTTAAAGCAGATGAAATGCAATTTATTAGAACCTTGAAAGCTCGCAAATATAATGAAAAGATTGGTCGGCATGAGGTATAAGTTAGAGTTATGTGCATAGCATTTGATGAAGAAAATGATTCATTGAGAGAATAGAACAAAATGCCAGCACATCATAACATGATATTATTGCCCAATTTACTGAAACACTTTTTGGCAGCTAATACTCTAAGACAAGCTATTCATGAGACAGTTTAATGATACGTAAATTTGTAAAAACATGACAAATGATAAAAATTAAATATAGTTCTGGTTTAGCGCAAGATTTGAGAAATAGTGAGACTCAGACACTCAAAGTCTTTATTTATTTAAACGCTTTTTATTTATTTAATATATAGGAATACATTTTGTGCATAAACTGGTTCATAGAGAGAAAAAATTGGCAAAATGTGAAACAAACCATTTGATAGAATGAACATTTAATGAACTATAGCTTAATGCTATGTAAGATAGAAAAAGCCAAAACTTAAGATACGCTGTGAAAAACATTTGCTTTCTTTAGATCTCTTCTGTCAGTCTAACTATCATTTGGCCCAAAACAATGGTCTTACTATTGATGCGGACCAATGAGTTTTTTCTCGCTCTGTATAATAAAACTGATCGAAGATCGAGTGATACTTATGTTATGAAAACAAAAGCATTTTCTCTTAATAGCATAACTTGGAAAGAACATCAAGTCATTACATCTTTCATGTGAAACATCTTTCAATATATCTAAAAATAAATTTTAAATTACATTTTCAACAAAACTCATTTAGAGGAGTATTCAATGATAGCATCAAAACAAAGAACGAATTTGTTATTCAACTTATATTCAGTGCAATATTAAAGTTATCGAAATATTTATTAAAAGTTAAACAGTCGTTAACGAAAATGGTTTATGTGATCGATTGAACTGTCTTTTATGCAAACTATGTTTTACTATTTTGAGCAATAAATTGACAAAATTAATGCATAATTAGATGATCGAAATGCAGTTTATAATTATTGAGAACTCATATTTGAATTGACAATTTGCGAAAGAGTATATCCTCAACTGTCACATATGCTCATCCTTAACAAATCAAATTATTTACACATATGTAACAAATTTTTTTAGAAATAAAAATAATTACTAATAAAAAAAACTTACAGACAGAGTTCAGTCGATTATAATCACAGTTTAGGTGATATTGAAAAAACACTTGAATTCATTTAAAAAACAATTTAACAAACTTTGAAGAATTTTTAATAGTTCTGATGAAATATTATTAATGGTTTTAATTGATTTATAAAAAACAGTATTTTTAAATAAGCAAATTTAGGGTGAATTTGAATCGAAACTTATTACCCTTATATTACAATTTTTTAAATAGTAGTTCAAAATGAACTGAAAAAAGTGGTGATATACAGGTATTTATTGTTAAAACAGTTCGGAAAATAGAATGCATTGGTGTGGCATTGCTTTTGTCAAACTCTTAATTACGTTCATATTTCAAGTTTATTCTTAAAAAGGTTTATACAATAAAAAAACGTCAGAATCTGTTGGAATACTATTCATTTAGTATGATTTGGAATATTTCTCTTATAAATGACGATTCAAATGTAGAGCTACTGCTTATTTTTTTAAGCATTAAAAGCATTCTGCGTAACAAACACACAAAAAAGTATGACATTCGCACATTTGAGAGCAAAACTTGAAATGCGCTGATTGGAGTGTCGCACATAAGAACGGAAACGAAACGACAGCAATAATGAAAAAAGCCTCAGTCGTGACATTTTGTTTTTGAGAACTTAGTCGTGGAAATCCTTTATCCTGTTTTTACAGCATACGAATTGCTGTGTGTGTTGTCACACACACTCACTCACACACACACATATACACATACATACACACACACAGACAGACAGAGAAGAGTAACATTAAAGTGATTGAATGGCAGGCAGGCCTGCAATAAATGCCATACATTGCAGTCTTTAGAGTTGAAGTTGCAGTTCAGCCAAGGATGCAATAACTGCAAGAAATAGGAAAACAGAGACTTGCAATAGAAGCCAAATAAGAGGGAAGAGAGATGAGAAAGAGAACAGAGAAAGAGAAGAAAAGAGCACTCAGTTTTTCATTTGTATTTAGCAAACGCTTCCCTATTCTTAGTGATTCTCTTCTTTTCCTGCTGACTAAAGTATTGAGCCATTTGTGTCTTTAATGCATCCCATTTGGACGATATCACTATTGCACAACTTGTCTTCTGAGCCAATGCTTTTCAGACTTTTTCAATTGAGGTGCCACTAAACTCCTCAAAAGACAGCGATATAAAACCTTGTCATTCATTGAGAATTAATGCGAAACATACAAAACACGAAATAAGTTTAATTATAATTTTGATATATTATCAAATTTTATAAAAAGTTAATATCAACATTCAATCAAATTCTTGATAAATAATTGTAAATTACATCAATGCATTTGATGAAACACTACACAAACTTGACAAATGTTAAGTGTATTGTATTGTATTGTATTGTATTGTATTGTATTGACCACAAATATACCTTTTCTAGGAATTAACTCCAAATCTTGTTTTCTAAAATAGCAATTTTGTCAAAAATATGCGTATCATCACATACCTTGTGGAGAACCCAATGATGGCACGCGTACTACTGTTTGAGAAGCACTGTTTTAGAGTATTAAACGATATCTAAGTGAGAACCCGTTTCTCTTATTTTTCATTATATCTGTGGCTCAATTCCAGTAAATGAATAAATTGATCATAAATATCAATAATAGAAAAAGTGGTTTCAAATAGATTTTTATGTTCATTTAATTAAATTTGAACGCATTACACAAATTAAAACATTTCTGGTGAGATGCTATAAATTAACAATAATAATAATAATAATAATAATAATAATATCAACAATTTGTTATCACTTTAACTCCGGATGACTAATCATTTAATCAAATTCAGATACTTTTAATCATTTTTGGGATAATAACAATGATTCTATGTTTAATACTAAATGTATTATTAGTGAAAATTTGGAATGAGATCTCTTCAGGCTCCAGAGGGTTCGTTAAGTCGAGCTTTAATTAAATATTGAAAATTGCAGAGAATTCATTGGTTTTCTGTCACAATTATAATTTACAAACTCTTTTATAATTTTTCGAAATATAAGAAATGTTTATATTATAAGCAAAATATTGGACATTTGCTTAAACCCAATACTAAAATACCAAATATTGGAGATTAATATAAATAAATAAATTAAGTTATTCGCTAATTTTCTTTTAAGTTTTAAAAATTACTATATTTATAAATTAATAATTTAAAAAATCAAACAAAACCAAGCAATCAATAACATAATAGTAAGTAATGAAAAAATTGATGGTACAGAAGATCAATTATTTGTTAACATTCAACATTTTAAAGTTATTTAATAATTCGATTAATTTTTTTAATAAAAACTATATCTTTTTAAAGTAAATCTATTATAATATAGTGAAATGATAATTTAAAAGATCTATTCATATTTTAGGCTTTTTAAAAATATTATTTTATTTTGAGCACAGAGTTTAGTTATTGTTCACATTTAATGTTGTAAAGTAGTTCGAAAAAACTTATTAAAATAAAAAATTTAGAGTCAATCAAATTAGATTTCGGTCATATTGGTCTGTCTTTTGAAGCTTAGCCGTGATAAGAGCTGAGGTGGCTTTTATTTTTATATATTAAAAACAGTCTATTTAAAGAATAAAATCTAAACAAAAATAAAATACAAGGAATTATATTTAAAAAGATTAAAATAGATGATCAGTCACTAAGTTTTTCAATTTTGTTTCTAAATTAGCTAAAAATGAATTTAAGAAATACACCATTAACTGGTCTGGCATTAGAAATAAAATACAGCACAAACTTTTTCAATAAGATCTATTCATAAATAGTTTGTTCTAATTTTTAAAAATATTTTGTACAGATAAATACAATTTGTTAATAAATAAAAATGTTTTCCATAACCAATTTGAATAAAGTCGGGAAATGAAAATAAAATATTAATTCATAAACTATTACTCAAAATTGCATTAAATTATAATAATTATTATTGTTTTAAACAAATACATAAACTCGTAAATGACTTTTCTATTATTATCCGCTTCTTTGATGAACATTAGAAAGAAAAGCTGAATCGAAATCTAATTAGACTTTCTATTATCTCAAATTTTAGTATCAAAATAAATATAATTACTTTATATAAAGTATAATTATTAAACGTTGTTCTCGTGAAGCAATTATTTAGGAATTACTGCACGTAAAGTACAGACAGAAATAGACTCTCTATTAAATATTATATTATATATTATTATTATATTTGAAACACTGGAAAAAAGTTAAATACTAGAGATGAGAAAAAAGATGTATTAAATTGACTAAGAATGAGTGCAACTAATGAATCAGTTCATACTTTAAGGAAAATGAACACAAAAAGCATTCATACAGTGATTATGAATGAATATTAATCTAGAATCAGAACGTAATACTTTGGTGGATAAAGATTAGCTTTAGGTTGAACAGCATTACTAAAGCATAGATAACATCTTTAAAAAATAAACATTTTAGAGGTTACTATCCCTATACCCTTAAACGTTGGTTTGTAATATCAGCAAAATAAACATTTTCTTCCTCACAGAGATAAAAAGTAAATTATAGTCCAACTTAAATAGCGATTCCATAACTAAACTCAAGCTTAAACAGAAGTTTGATTTAAAAACTTAAAATTAAGTTATAGCACAAACTTATGTAAATATATTACAAAAATTAACCTTAAAATTAATTAAAACTAATGGGATATATAATAAATTTGTGCATCTTATGGTGGCATTAAATTTCCATATATATCAATAATCTTTTTAAAAAAAGACATTCATTTAAGTGAATGCAAATTTACAAAAGTAGTGCTTATTAGACATTAAAGTTAATTCGATGGCACAAACACATAATGAGTTAGAATATTGAGTCATGAATATGAAGCAAAGTTATAAACTTTTAATTCTGAAGAGTTGTATAAAATATTACTATATTTATTACGACAAAGTTATGCAAAAATTTTAATTACAATTTCATATTCAATTATATGAAGCTTTTAGTGATGAAAAATATTCAGAAAAGCTATTACTTAAAGAGAAAAGAACTCATTATATTATATAACAAAAGTTTGCCTAAAATTTTAGCGAACACTAAAATGAGTCCAATTATAATCAATATTTATGGAGCTTTTGAAGAAACTTTTGAGAGCATAGAGTAAGTTAGTTTCGGACATATCATTATGATTAGGGATCAAAAGTCAATACCTATTGCATTATAACTTGATTGTCGTTAACCTTATATGATATGGTAAGCAAACTCATAAACAATTGATCGTCAAATATATATAAAACAATAACTAAAAAGAATAGAAACCATTTTTTCTGCTTCAGAAGACAGAAAAGGAAGAGATAAACAGAAAAACTACAATTAATCGTACAAATTGAATGGCCTTATTATAAGGGATAAGACAATAATAAATTGTTGCTCGCAATCAATTCGTTGAATTTCATCAAATATAAGCTGCACACCAACTATCAGAGAATTGAGAGACATAATTAAGCCCATTCATAGCATTTGGTTGGTCTTAGTTTTAGTAATTGAGCTCATAAACAGATAAGCATGCGTTGGCTTCGAGTCAAATAGAGTCAAATTAAGAAAAGGCCTCTAAACTTAAAAATAAATGCGCACTGTTTTTGCTGTTTGACTCAAATACTGTATAATAAGATAGAGAAGTGAGAAATGAAAAGTGGGACAAACATCCACACCAAAGCATTTCTAATATTTAGTACTGTGTATGTGTGTGCTCAAGCTTTCAAAGCATATTATTAACTGAATAAATCCATGTTATGACTGAAATACTTTCGGGTATACGGAGTGGAGTATCTGCAGGAAAAACCTTATTTGAAGGGGAGTTGTGTTCTCTCTTTCTCTGACAGAACGAACAATTCTCGAGGTCGGGTCATTGCTCTAGTTACCCCAAGCACTAAACTGCGTCAACCGATATCCATACCCATAAAATAAAATAGAATACAGCAAATACTGTATATACAACATAAATAAAATTATCATTAAGGATAAAAAAGCACAGTGTAAGGGAAAGTGAATGTTCCTCAATAGTGGACTGTCGTTGAGCTCGCCTTATGATTATGTAATCAAATAGAGGCTAATTATGAATTCTTTCTAAATCGTCACCAGTTTCAACATCACGAGTGAGTGGCGTTCAATAGCTTTTTTCATATTAAGTCTTATATATTACAGACATTAATAAATACAAAGCCATATAAAGAAAAAGAAACTGAAGAAACAGTGTCAAAATGCAATGCAGTATATTTCTTATACAAATTACTGCTTTTCACAATTAAGGTGAGGATAAAAACCAATATAAAACTAAAAACTAGAAGTTTTTGTAGTGTTGAAAAAATATTGATTAATATATGCGTTTCCTGAAAGCCTTTAATGAAAATTTAGTGAATTGACTAAAAAACACAGTTTAATAAACATAAACAAATGACATCCAATTTATGAACAACTTTTAAAAAAAACCACAAACTATGAAAAGAATATACCGGTATTATTGTTAGAAAAGTTTCATTAAAATAAGCGTAACTAAAAGCTTGCTCTAACAGTATTTGATATAATACTTATTTTCCCTCATTTGGTGGATAATTCTCTATGATCTCTAATACAATTTGCAAACATAAAAGTTTAAGTAAGTAAAAAGGGCAACAATTTGGGCAAATACTGGTTTATTATGCACCAAAAACGCATCGGTTGGCTCATTATTATACTGATGAAACATAGTTCGTGATAGAGTTCGACATAGAGAGTATTGTACTAATGATGTTGGGAAAAAGGCAGACTCTGGCAGATATGCATTTTGAACCCCAAACTAAAAATGATGATAATAATAATACTCCACCCAGTGATACATTTGATGACTGTTATATGCATTTTTAGCATTTATCAGCCCCTTTTCATAGTTAAATGGGGAGAAAAGGGGAACACACCCCACACTTAACTGATCGCCACACCAGAAAACATATTCCTAAAGCTTAATTCAAACTAAAAGTGCAAAGAAAGCCTCACTATTGTTACGCTAATATAATAATAGCGATTATTTTTCAAGTATTTTGTTTATTTAAGTTGAGAACCTATGCTTTCTTAGCAATAATAATGTAAAAGTCACTGGTTTTGAGCCATTAGTTATAGTATTTTGTTCTGAAGGAACAAAATGTAAATAAAATTTGATTACTTTAATGTAAACGAATACCAGATACCCGACTGTTCGTACTGTTCATTATGGCAGACATTATGGGTGTAGAAATATTTAATTTTTCTTCGTGTAAACTAAATAAGAAAACTTTTAATGATGTCATGAACTGAACTTTTTTCTATTAAATTTGCATTTTCTAGTGCTAGAAATATGCTTACGTTTTATTAATTATTGTGCCATCAGTTTGTGTTGTGTGAGCACAATCTAAAATAGACTGTAACCAAGACATCGGGTGAGGTCTCTCTACTGTGTTTTACCTGACCATCATATATAGCGATTCAATTTCCTCATTCATTTCATGCAAACAATATTTATACTTTAGTTTTTCCTTATATTAAATACAAGTATTTTGTTGAGCAAAGGTTTGAGCTGTATATGAAATAATGATTACATCAAACAATTTTCTTCCTCTATAGCCAGCAATCAGAGAGAGACAAGTTTAACATAATAGAGGCAAACAATATATCATAGTATATCATCATAGCTAACAATTGTTACGAGTAATACATTTAGAGCAGGTTGTAATCACTTTGTCATCCTATTATTCATATCAAACCATAATTTTTTGATGCATTACAATATGTGAACTGTTACTCAAGTTTCGCAAAAAACAAGTCTATAATAAAAAGCTTTTATCATTCCTTTCAAAGACAATTGCGTTTCTGTTTTGTTTACTCTAAGTTTTTAAGAGAAGGAAAAGAGATTCCTCTGGAAAGGAATTTATAAATATTTCATACAATAGAACACGTCTGTATAGTCTGAACTTGAATTTATTCTGCTTTAACTCACTGTCAGATTAAAGAAGAAAATGTTTAAAATTAAAGTTTATTCATATTATTGGTAAACAATTCTTTGGGGAAATTCGATGCAAATGAAAATTGTTGCACAACAAACACTACTACATGTTATCAAATAAACAGTTCAACCAAATCCTGTATTAACACTAATTATATTGATATAAAAGATGAATTGCATAATAAAAATGCTAATCCTTCTGATAATGAGATTTAGAGATGAGTAGAATCCTTCTCAATGTATAAGTTATTGTTTGAATGAAATAAAGATGAAGTTGCTTTGCATTTGCTATTATCAAAAATACAGTTTCATGTGTAAAAGTATTACTAAAAATCAATACAATAAATATTACATTAAAAAAAATAATACCACTGAATAAGAAAATCGACAGTTTAGTAAACAAACGAATCAGTAATGAATATTATATTATATAAGCATTAATAGGATTACGAAACTGTTTATATGATATCTAATCTGCCATTATTTGTATGAGTCATCAGAACAGGTGAAGCAAATAAAAATCGCTTTCCGTGAAATGGGTTTCTGATGATATTCAAGCCGTAAAATATCCAAACCTTTCAGACAAATTGCAAAATATGAGGCGCTGTTTATGAATGAATATTATTAAAGAGAAAATGCAATGCTTTCAATTGAATCGAATCGAAGTTTCAAATAAACCGACACTCACTCAAAACTTTTACTTTTATGCCGACAAACAAATCTTCAAATTATATAATTATATAAAACAGTTCTTTCAAAGCCCTAAAGCAAAAGAATTTGTTAAAAGTGCTTAACCTTTATAACAATTCAGTTATAAGAAAAAATATAATGAATTATACTTTTGGCGCATAATATTTCTTATTTCTGTTTGAGGCCAGACTTTTATAGCATTTCTTGAATTGTCATTTACACTAATCATACTGTTAAGCATTTTACTGTTAACTTTATGACTAAATTAACAGACTATTGATTATTATAATTAAATAAGACTCTGTGTTATACTTTTATTTATTCCTAAATTTTTTATGACTTAGTATTCTGTAAGTGTTCCTATTCATGAATAAAAGGAATCGTCTTTTATTTATGTTTTTAAACTAAAGATATTTTTAAAAGCATAATATATTATACAATAGGAATATTTTTATTTGGTTGCCTTCAGTTTCTTTATGCACTTACAAGTTGCCAACGAGGTCTGGCCTTTAAGCTTACTGTCAATTAGATTTACATTAATTTTAGTTATAAATGTAAAACAAATTGACTTTAATATAAAATTTAAATTTAATTTGTTTGAACCAAAACCAAAAACGAATGATTTGAAATTAATATCTGGTTTGTGTTATTGACAAAACACAGACATTAGTGCTTTGTTTTTAGACAAAAATAATAGATGAGTTGAACTCTTTCTAAAAGTAGGCGTTAAAAGCTATTAAATAATTTATATTTGAATAAAGAAAAAGTGAGCCTTTTTTATAATCAAATTTGAAATAAGACCGAATAATAGCAGAATAAATATAGAGAACATATGAACGAAAATGTTGTGCAAAAAGTAAATTTAATAGTTATTAAAATCTCATTTACCTGCTGGGAGTATGCCTTCCAGCTCGAGAATTAGCATTTGCATTGCCATATACGCTGGTATTAACACCGGGTTTTTGAACTAAATGTGCGTCTTCTCTCTCATGTATATAAATGGCAGACAATGCAGTCGATGAGGCCGGAGGTTCATAATAATCAGTTTTTAGTGTTCTTTCTTCGATCTTATTCTCAGAATTATGCGCTTTGGCCGCAGATTTTAAATCAATGAATGCAACGGTTGCACAAATACCATTCAAATTTGTTGTAGCGGTTGTGTTGTTGCTATTGTTATTGGTGTTGCTCTCATCACTTTTATTTTTGGGTAGGATTTTAACACTTTGCACTTTGCCATATCTGTTAATACAAAAATCAATTTATTAATCAAATTTTCAAATCAATATTATTGTTTGTGTCAATTGTCTGTCACTCTCTCAAGAGCTAAACTTGAGTAAAGTTTGTGCAAAAAAATAATCTCAAAATAAATGAAAACTTAGTTAGATCTATTTTTTATATTTGTTATCACAATTTCTAACTCTTGGAGGGATGGCTAAGGTAGACGATGGCAGGGGGTATTTCCAAATTTTTGGCCCAAAAAAGCAAGAGAGTGGTACAGTTGGGTTATTTTTCAAACACGTTATTTATGACTTTAAAACCTTTATTTATGATAATCTGACGCTAAATAATTCAGTATATCTGAGACCATTCATTTCAATCTTAGGCTATTTTAGATTTTTTTGGTCAACTAAAAAATTAAAAGAGGGCACCAAAGGATTTTTTTGCTAAAATGTGAGGCAAATATAGCACCCCATACACCCCCTTTGGGAATCCCTGAACTCTTGTCTCTTTTACAAAAGCAAAAATAAGAAAATAAAAAAAATAATGTATTCCAACAAAATTGAAATAATAAGTCACGAATTTGATTCGCATGTATTGCTGTTTTGCCATTGAATTAAACATAATATAAAAGGGAAGGGCTCTTAAGGAGTGAGAAAAATTAAAACAACATTCTGTGTGCTGTATAATGAAATATCATAAAAACAGCACAACTCATACACAATCATTTCATGGCATTTAATTTTCACTCTTAGAAGAGAATAATTTTCAAACAAAACTATGTTTTTAAGCAAAGTCACTAAAAAGCCAAGTCGTGTATAAATTCATTATAGCGTTGGTTCCCATGAGTCACGGCGTCATAATTATTGAACCTGCAGGTTAACAAACAAGTCATTTGCTGCTTACTATACCACAAGTTATACCAGTCCTTTATTATAAAACGAATTGCTTTATATAAAAAGTTTGTGCATAAATAAATCAATAATTTTTATAAGAAAGGGGCGATCAAAAAATTAATGAGCCACAGGTTCAGGCATAAATCACTTCAAATATACTTCCTAAAGCATCAATGCCGACAATCTATTGGTTATTTTCAAAAATTCAAGTTCTTTACTAAAATGTAGAAATTGAGCAAAACTGCACAAATAAGGTTTATATTAAAAATAACTAGAAATTTTGTGAAGTTAATGGTGAGCTTAGAATATTCAATCTATTTTTTGATTATATATTTCATATCAGATTATTTTTGTATTTATTATCAGATAAGATCACAATAGAAAAGATATAAAACTTTAAGTTTTAAGATAAGACCAAAACTTGATTTGTTTTCCGATCGATTTAAGAAAAAAATTATGCGAAACTAGAAATAAACAATTAAAGCAAAAAACAGAAAATTAATCAAAATTAGTAAAATATAGTGATTGTAAAATACAGTACATTTCGCAATTATTATGAATATTCTTTGCATTCGATACAAAGACGAGGAAGTAATCATTATTTGATTCTCTTTTCTTTCTTTGAACCAATGCATGAAAACTAAAAAATTGTTATTCAAGTTGTTTTCAAGTATTGCAGATGTATTGCATTGAAAACAGCTTAAAATTGAATGGTTTGTATTAGAATTAAAGAAAATTGGTTACCATCACAACAATATGTTTGTTTATATTTCATTAAAAATTTGATAGCGAACTAATATTATATATTTTATAAATATAAATACACAGTATATGTGACAGTATTTAACAGAACAATAGTCTGAATGAAATAAATGAAAATATACTGCTTAAGGTCAACATAGTGTGTGATAGACTGTCAAAATAACAAACTATTAACTTCCTGTATTTCAATATTAGTTTCTGTACCAATACTAATACTGCAGACTTTGATTCGTTAATTATGGCAAATATGCCCACATCTAATATATGCCACACATTATTTGCGGCACAACTCTGTCAAATAACTTCTAATAATAGGACATCAATTTTTTAAAATAATTTATTAGAATATCAGAGTTTTTAATGATTTTGTTTAAAATGTTTTTTTTCTGTAGTTATTTTGATTATTCTAGATTAGTATCTCGCACAACAAAATTGTATAAAAACTGACTTTTTTCAAAAGAATGAAATATTGTTTTTGTCTTCAATAGAAAGAAGTCATTAAAGTAAGAATAGTGACCAAAACAAATATCTGATCTGATGATGCATTACATTTAATTCACATCAGAAAATAACAAAACTAAATAACAGAAAAATATAGTGAATAAGAACTGAAACACAGTTTTTATGTAACTCTCATGATATCCCAAGTGAACCGAAAATAATGATCGACTCAGTGCCAGTGCGTTAAAATTCGAGACTTACATAAAGCAAGTGCTATATAAATATGTTTGTGCTAAATATTTGGTAACCAATTCATTATGCTTTATAATAAAGAAATTATTGAACAATTATGTTAAATAAAAAAATTCAATATTATCTTAATTTATAAAAAAACAAGTGTTGTATAATAATTGTGTTTCTATATATCGTATCGATTGGTAAAAATACAGAAAATAACTAAAATACTAAATCTTGACTTTACATGATTTCATTGACTTCATATGAAGGCAATAATTTGAAGTGACACAAAAATTTATTATCTGTTTGATTGAAAAAAATATTTCGTAACAGATTCCAAGATTATGTACTTCCAAATGCCAAGTAATTTATTATAATTATTGAAGACGTATCAAATGTAAACTAATTCTAAATTTATGTTTACATAATATAATGTTTTATACATTTACAGCTTCATAATTAAGTGAAACATCTCGAGTCATGTCAAGGGTAAGGGTAATGATAATTATGAATTTTGTTGTTTATTCCTAAAACACCACATTTTTCTGAAAGTTTAATTCACACAAAAAATTATTATATTTGTGTTGAATCGATCACAAAAGGAAATACAGCACTACTTGTTTTGAATGTTTTTGATAATCATTCAATCATTAAAATAACATAAGGATGAGATATAAAATTGTGAGCCCTAATGATTTTTATGATATGAAATGCAATTATACATATTTAACGTTTTGACGTGAAAACTAAAACTAAGTCAATATACATTATGTAAGGAAAAGCATAGAAATCATTGAAAATCCATTAATAAAGTTTTGTTATAAGCAATTTAATTGGTTAGAAATTTTACCGTAATTTGAAAGCTAGAAAAAATTGGAGTACAAGGATGAACGTTCACACGCATAACATAACCTTCTATACATCATATACACGTATATAGAAATATTCAAATGCAAACATAAAGCAAAAGTTAGTCATTTTTTGACTGCATTTCCTCCACTTTAATACTGTAGTTATACTCAACACCTGTCTATATATTGTGTTTCGTGTGTGACTTGCATTAGACCATTAGACTAATAGATTTTCTCGACAGGAAGACAAAGAAGAGAATCAAAAGCGAGAGCCTTAGAGATAAGGTGCAAAATCATGAGAGAAGACCTCAAAAATAACGAATACTTCTTAATAAGACTAACGAATAAAAGCAAGTCTTTGTGCTTATTGTACAGTAAGTCTTGAAGATATTCCTTATCGATTAGACTTCTTATCACATAAGAAGAGCTATAGCTATAGCTATTGAGCAATCTTTTAATCAATTCAAAAATTAATAATAATTATTAGGAATTAAACGCATTAACGGTTTGAGTTCTGGTTTTAAAAAACTCGAATCAAATGAAATAAACATAAATAAGACAAAACTAGTCTTGAAATGAAATGCTACACATGTCATGTAATAGACAGCAAAATTAGTGCTACACTACAAGACATTACAGCTTTGATAAATGAAACCATTACTATGCTATTTGTGTGATCAGTATTTACCAAAATTAAATTTTCAATATATTTGCTGCTGTAAAGTGTGAGCTATGGTTGTAGAGTATGTTTATAGTCGTCATTTATATTAAAAATAAACGCATAGATAGAATATTTTAAAGTATATTCTTGTTTTAGAAGTAAAAGAATAGCAAAATGTGACTTTAATAACCATTATTGACAAATCTCCAAAATAAAACAAATCGTGCGTATAGTTAGCCAACTATTAAAAACAGTGCCACTTCTCAATTGAAAAACTTTGCACTTTAGCAAAAATAAAACGATTATAACTTCAAACATTATTATATCGGTATTAAAAGAAACAGATAGTTATAGTTATAATATAATGATTGAGTTTAACAAACGTGAGTAAGACTAAGACTCTTCGCACTAAAAAGCTTCAGTAATTTTTGCTTTTGAAAAACACGTTAGCAACTAATGCCTGCCTCGCCTCCAGACTTTACAGACCTTCAGAAGCAGAAAATAAAAACAAGGACAGAGTTGGCATTAGTATTAGTAATCGTTTTAGAGGAGAGGGAGAGACAGAGACACTCTTCAGCTATAGTTGTTTTACTACTTTTTTAAGCCTCGTCTCCATTTGAGTGAACCCCTAATGGAAGCTTCAAATTGGGACCAAAATCATGTGAACTGAGAAAGAGAGGGACAGACAGACAGACAGAGACAGAGAATGTATGTATGAGATAATACAATAAAATGAATGAAATGAGAGTCAGTTCAGTCCAATAAAGCCTTGAGGTATGAAATAAATATTTATAATATAAGCTGATATTCAGTACGAGAGAATAGCCTCTAATTTTCTTTTTCTTGTTTCTCATTTCAGGCTCTGTTGAGTCTCACGTTTAAGGCTTCCAATGGATTGGTTTCCTTTCCTCATAACATTTGCAAACTATATAAACCATAGAAACTAAACATTATATGTTATATACTCTGTAGAATTGATAGTATTGAGTGCATCTCTAGAAGTGTAGAGTAATAACATCACAAAACTTGAATTTCTATACTCGAAATCTATAATGTATTTACAGATCTAAAGTCTTTTATGATATTCAATGGTTTGCAAAGAGAGTACGAACAGATAGTATTCACATAAGAGCGGGCTTTTAGAGCTTGATATTAGTTTAGTTGCCAACGAAACGTATTTACGTCAAAAAATACTCGTTGTGTATGATGTGTATTACTAATGAGTAAAGAAACTTTTGAGAAATACAAGTAAGGCTGCAATAAAAGCAAAAATTGAAAGAAAAACAGGGCCTCTCTTTTGCTGAGTAAGAGATAGTAGACTTGCTGTGTCTGATAGGAGACTGCGTTGTGATGAAACGCTTTTCAACTGATTGTAAGCCAATGGGAGAATATATCTCGAAGAATATTAGAAAAGAGCACAAAAATCAATAGTTTCTACAGAACATGTCTTCAATAAAAAGTCTGTTTCTATTCTCAATTTGAGTGCACAGCTATATAGCTGTATAACTATATAACTTTCACTGAATTAAATACTGCCTTATTTATAAAGAGAAAGACTCCAAAACAGGCATTACTTTTTGGCTTTCCTTTCATTTAAATATTATTTACTCACAGCTATAATATAATATTCAATTTTTGTAGTCAATGGCAACTGTTCATCAAATATTTCTATGGCACACATGTGGTGAAAATAGGAATAATTCATCAAAAGTGCTGCTGCTTTTCTGCTTTTCTTATACAAACCTAATTTAGCAGTCATTTGATTACCGCCTTAGCTATGATGCAAACAAGTAGTAAGAAAAACAAATATTCTCCTCAACAAAGCTATAGCTATAAAGTTAGATCAGTATAACTCTCTCTGTCTCTCTCTCTCTCTCTCTCTCGTACACACACAAACACATTCTTCAATAGCTTTGCTTTAGAGCTGTATTTATAAAGCGAGCGCTTTTCCAAATGGGCTGAAATGGTTGTCAGAGTTATTTTCTCTTATGGCACGACTCCAAAGATGGGCTCATAATGAATCATCACCAGTGCTCATGATATTTGCGCTTCTTTTATATGATATTTTATAAGCACAAGTGCTTATTTCATATTCTAAACTAACAGCGCATAGACTCTAATGATTGCAGTTACAACTTATAGATCTCAAAAACAAGTTATGATATGCAGAAACAGGCCTTTTATTGTATAGTATGTGCAGCACGTCTACCAAAAAGCTTAGCATCAGATATATATAACACCCCTATTATTGATGCAGCCATTGGTGGCCTGTCTTCTACGCGATGGTTATCACTTGCATACGCCATGAAGTACTTGCTGAACAACTTCACATTTGAGCTCTACTCACAAAACTATGTGCAAGGAATCAACTCATACCTTACTGTATGAATGCTATGCTATAGAAATGCTGAATAATATATTATTCAATAAAAGAGAGGTGCAGTTGCTTTTGCAAACTTATAATAATGTATTCAATCAATACAGTAGTGCACAGATTACAGAATAAAGTGTTTAACCATTTGCTCTAAAATCCACTTTCAAATCATTTAATGATTTAATACTCAAATTTTAAGACTAAGACCAGTGCAGCCAACAGTACAACAGTGTGTTATTGCAAAAACTTTTGGAAAACTGGCATTCATTCGAAAGTATTAAATGAAATATTTGTTAAATATTTGATCTCATCTTTTAAGATAAACTTTTTTGTTGCTGAGCAGCCAATTATAGTTGAGTTAATTTTAGAGGTTGTGCTCCAATCAAAGCTTTTCATATAAATCATAAATATTGTATTGTATTATGTATTACACAAATGCTATCAACGAAGTCGAAAGCAAACCAGAATACAGTATAAAGTAAATTAAAATTACAAGTATTTGAGATAGTTTTACAACTATCCCAATGTGAAAGCAAAATCAAAATTAATAACATTTAGAAAGTATTCTATAATGAAATAAAATAAAGCAAAAGTAATATTAATGGATAGAAAGCCAAAAATCATAATTATATAAAGATTAATATGACTTTAATGGTACGTCACTAATGAGTTCAATATATAAATACTTCATTCAAATGAAAACGCAGTGAAACATCAAAATAGAAACATTAAAGAACACTGTATTATAGGGTGTGTTACTTATATTCAAATGTTTATTATTAAGATATACTAAAATATGGACTTTAATTATAACTACAGTATATTCAGTAACTCTATGTTAGGTATTTAATTATTTTTTATTAAAATTAAATCAAGTCTGGAGTTTCAGATCTACACGAATGGCATAGAAACTAAAAATGACTATTTATGTCAATTCACCAAAAACACCTATTTTACTGGTTTCCAACTATTTTTATGTTATGTAACTATTTAAGGTTTTTGTAGAAAAGGTCTTAGAAATGATGAGATTTCAAGTTATTTTGGTTTTTCCCTAATTTTTCGGTATTTTTGAAATAAAATTACACTTTCTATCGATTTTTAGTTCATTTTTAGTTATCTTAAATTCAAAAATAAACAATAAAGATATGATAGAATCCTTAATTATAACAATTCAATTATTTTCTAAAAACTAAAACAATTATATCGATATAATTATCATAAAATAAATCCACATTTCTAGGAAACTAATGAGTAATACTGTATTTGAATTTATCAAAACTCAGACTTTAATCCTCAGATAACTTAATATTTTTCATTTTGATTCAATTGTATTTTTATCGTATTTCATAAAAATCATATGACTCTTGTTTTTCAATAAAAATCTCTATTTAAATTATTATCGCAATAGTATATCTGACTTTATGATAGAAAAAGTCAAATTTGATATTGCAGTTACTCAACTGCAAACTTAAGAAACAAAGTCAATGAATTGAAATGTAAATCGTTAAACAAATAGAAAACTGGAATCGATTAAAGCACTCAAACAAGACTGTAAGACAAGTATATTTATCGGGTTGTTTCGCCATCACATATGCAAATAGCAGTCTATTTGAAACATGAAATCTTTACTTTTTAATCATACAACTATTTTTCGAAACAACTTTCAAGAGAAGGTCACATTTGGCGAAATGCCAGTCTTTCTGTTTGCAATTCGCTCACTTGTCTTTTACAACGTGTACCAAAACTAAGGGAACACTAAAAAATAGGAGATAGTGCTTCAATAGTGTAATTGAATGTTTTGGATGATGATTATTGGCACCAGAGGAGTGATAATGCCATCAGTTTATGCAATAAAACGTGAAAATATAAGAGACAAAATGAGGAAATTGAGGCAACTCTAGTATTATACCCTATTTCTAATCAAAAATGAGTATATAATGTGATAAAACCAAATAATAATCTAATCAGTAATAGGCGCAGAACAATAAATAAAAAAATATATTTCGAAACTATTGTTATATCTCATGTGAAAAACACAATACTTTCTAACGAATGTAAGGCTTAACAATTGCATTGAATGTCACAAAATATTTAATAATTTAGTGAATCAAATGTCTATGAAAAGATAGATGTCTTTTAGAAACCACTTTGGGAAGTATGGGCAGCTTCTATGGCTCTATAATGTAATCTCAATTGAATAATATTTGTTTAAAGTAACTATTTTTGTATTTAATAGACTAACTTTTAGACAGAGTCTTATTTGTGTTTCTCTGTTATTGTTGAACAGAGACAACAACTTATTATTGTACTCTATTTCAATAATAGCTATTGAAAGCACTGACCAGTTGTGAAGATGGGCCTAACTTTAGTGATCTTAAAGCATAGTCATAAAAGTTAGTCATAACTCGAATAAATGAAAAACTGCCTCAAGAGAAGCGTACAATTTCACAGAATCACAAATAGTATTTTCAATACTGGAGGACGTCATTAAAAGTTAAGCAGAAAGAACACCCGTCATCATCATCAGTAACTGTGATCAACTCGATTGCAACTGCTATACAGTACAGTAGGCTCACAAGAAATAGCCAAAGATAGATAGACTCAGAATTGAACTATCATTCAATTGCTTAAATAATAAGTTGAGTGTAAAATACATTACAAGCCGTAGAGATATTACAAAAAAGCTTTGATTGTTGTGCAGTATGAAAGTGTTGCTAATGTGAAGTGAGCCATAAAAATAAGTCATAAAATAGATGAACTTGAAATGCCAACGAAAATGCCAACGAAAAGACAAACTCAAAAACATAACATAAAACTATAATAAAGGAGTGAATCTATAAAAAGAAATGAGAAAAAGTGAGTGAGAGTGAAGAGTGAGTCAGTTTGTGAGAGAGAGAGAGAGAGAGAGATGGCCACAAACACTCATTTAGCATGCACTAGAGCTGGGACGGGTATCCGGTTCTCATTTGTAAGAATTGGGTTCTTCTAAATTATTATTGTGCACTTCAATTTGAATTTGAAAAAACTAAATTCAAAGTAAACACAGAACTATTATCGAATTATCACATTCTTTCGGTAATCCTTTAATAATTTCAAAATAAAGTAATTTAAAAAAGTAGTTATTTTCAAAAATAAAATTTCCTGGAGAGGATGTATTAATACCCGGGTATCCGACCGGTTCGTGATGGTGGGTACGTACCCGGTCTATAAAACGCCCTTCATTGCCCATCTCTACTATACACTCCGTACACACATATTTTTGCTTAGGAAATGAGCTTTGAGTGTATTATTATGCAGTACTTTATAATATAATGCAGAAAAAGTTTTAGTCTGACTGCTAGAAAAGGAATATTTAAACACATTAGTGTCATATAAATTTAGCCTGAATTTCATGTTTGAATTTGGTATTCACAAAGTTTTCTACTTTAACTGTTTCTCATATAACATAATTGAATAGTTATTCTGGTAATTATCATAAAAGAGAGAATAGTTTGTATGACTACAGCATATGAGAAAATACTTTTCCAACAATTATTATCATTATTACAGCCATTACTGGAGAATTACTGGAGAATTACTGTATTTGACAATTATAGAAAAGTTGACCAATTAGTGACAGCACAACGCACTGTATAATACTTTACCCTAAATATTCGTTTTATGTATTAATGCATTGAATATTGTTCATAGAAAATATGAAAAAAGGTTATTAACTATTTGAATAGGAATAGGAAGGAAGAAATCATAAACGTTTTATAGATACCAATTAATTGACGTGTTTCTAACCTTCAAATAATAAATGTCATGAAGATAAAGCTGTAAAAAGGAATCAACATTTTTATAACACAGGTTTTTATCACAAACAAAAAAATTGTGGAAGAGTAAGTGCTTCTAATTGGCTGAATATAAACTGTCTTTACTTAACTCTAACTTCTTATGTCTTCAATAATAATAGTTAGAGTAATAGCGCCATAACCTTTAGAATGAGATAATTAAGTGTGGCATCAGTTCAAATAGGGACACAAATAGGGACACCAATTAAGCCCTAAATGCAATCAACTTAAATGTTTAAATCAAATAATTGCTATCTATTGTCCTCAAAACTAAATCTTGAGCGTTTCAAGACAGCCATTATTTTAAAAGCTGTTCAATATGTGAACAAAATAAACACTACAACTAAAACAGTTTAAACTTATTCAGAATTAAGCAATTTATGGCTCAGATTTGGATCATTTTGATGAACAGATTTCAACTTTCAGTATAAGACATACTGTAATACAATGAAATACAATGGCAACGCATTTGTAATCCATATGAACGCCATAATAAATCATTACCAAAAAGTATGTGTATTACTCATTAGCAATAATATAAAGCACTAAACTTCCGACAAAAGGTTCTATTTATTGAAAGACCTTAAATAATAGAGGGATAGCATTTGCATCGAGTCATTCCAACTCCAATTTGTTTGTGTCACAGCGTAACGTTAGCTCCACTTCAAATAGTTGTTGTTTTAATAAAAACTATTGCTAACTATTCCCAAACTCAGGTCTATTATCTAATAATACTTTTTGGCAACTTTTTCGGCACTTATTTTTGGGTACAATGAACGCAAATATCTTTATATGATTTTATTCAAATAATATCATCAAAAAGGGGCAAAACTAGTGAAAGTGCAGATCAGGTTTCTATCAGAATAGAAATATATATTTTTAATATTGCATAAAAACATTTCACTGGAATACAGGGTGTGGACCAAAACTAAATTTAAGAATTGAGTTGAATATGAAATGCGACTCATTTTATATAATATAGAATCAAATATATTTATATAATATAAGCAATCATTATGAATACAGCATTAAAAAACGTGGAATAACAAAAATGTATTGATATATCAGTACATCATTCACTCCATCATATACTAAAACTGGTTGCAAATGCAAATCGAGAACATTTTAGTGAGAAATACCACACAAACTGCTTTTTATTTTATTGGACAAAATTATAGCAAAACAACCATTTTGTAGAATATATGAATAAAATAATAATCAATTAAATTAAAGCCATTGCAATACTATTGTATCATTAAATTGTGAGATATGAGCAACAATTCAGATATTGATTCCCTTCTTTGCAACTAAATATTCATTTCATAAGTTATTAATAAAAATTAAATTCAAGAATAAGTTTTAATTAATAAAATACAGTGAAGTCATAATTTATGGCTTTGTTCTAAGAAACAAATGCATAAACATTACAACTCATGTGATTTGTCGTTTTTATTTATAGTGAACCCCTGTCTTAAAATCATTGATTTGCAATTTTATTACGAAACTGATTCATAATTATGAAAATGTGTGTTATGTGTGAATATTATCAAAAATATAATAAGTTTGCAATATTTATATCATTTTAAATGTATTTTAAAGTGTTTTTCCACTATTTCAAGACAGACTCAATTGAGTGAAACCATTGATATATTCAATTAAATTATAAATAGTTTCTACAAAAACATGACTAAACCGTAAAAATAACTCAAAATATTGATGAAAATAATAGGATTTGAAGAACGAATGCAAAACTTGAGCTGAGGATAAGTGAGACCATTAATGATATGGTAGTTATAAGTGTATTGAATAATAGTATGCAATCGACTTCTACTGTATGTGGAAATAAATATTAACTTAAAAGAGCATTTATTTGAGTCTTATTTGAAAAGAGAAACTAATAAAAGCATAGCGTGAGTAATACCACTATTTATAAAGAAAAAGACCAAATGGTCGCGAATACTTTCAAAAATGACATCCACTAAAAAAATATTGATTTTATGATATATTAGTGCTGTATATAACGTAAAGGCATATACAATGCTATAGCAGTACTAATAGTACTGTATATATTCTGTCGAATAATATGAAGTGCAATGCAATGCAATGCTATGCCAGCGTCTGCTCTCTTCTCGACTGGCAATAGCTTTAAGCTTTTCCTATAATAAAAGCTGGTGTTGAGCACAGTTCACATGATATCGAAAAACAGCTAATAATCGGTTAGTCTCTCCAGTTGTGGAACAACTATACAACTCATACAAAGCAATTTAGTTCGCTTTAGTAAATATTCGACGAAAAGGTCACCTTCAGGCCCGAGAGCTCATCTGCGAGGAAGAAGTGCACATTGCCCTCATGCATGTCGACTTGTCCTCAGGGTTCAGCTCTTTCCTCCCCTCCTTTGGCTTTATATCAAAAAAGAGATTCACAAAAAACACAGCAAAGCAAATGCCATACTTTAATACTAACAGTTTGCAGAATACTTCAAACATCTTTTTTGAGGTACTTTTCTGTCATAAAACTGACGACTTTGGCTTAAATCTATTGTTAAGCTTTCATAAAATAACTAAAAATATTTATTAAAATGTTTAAGTTTGAGCTCATAATGAGTAGGAAAGACGTAACAAAGTTTGTTCTCATTATTTTGTGGTATAATGTATAAGAAGGCTAATAAACAGATATTATCGTTAAGTAATTCAATGTCATTTGCATATTATTAGCATTTATTCGTCAAAATAACTAAATCTATTTTAATGTATTTATACAAATGGCTGATTATATCATAATCTAAATACACAAATAGTAAAATAGTTTCAACTCAAAGTCTGTTCCAACTCTACAAAAGAAAACCTCTCCCTATATAATATTGAAATAATAATAATTTGTGTTAAACTTTGAGGCTTTGAGTATTTGAATTGATTCTTCATACTCTTTCGTTAATTTGACTGTGGTTTGCAAACAGATAGCATTTCATATAATGCAGAACTCATTTTGGGCAATGAAAAGCGATTTTAGACCAGAATCACATTTAATCAAAACTGAAACGATGGTTAGGAAGTGGTGTAGAGTAAGACCTATAAAATGGTTTCCAATAATTTTAAAAAATAAGAGAATCAAACTTTAAAATATATTGATTTTTCATATGTTATATGCGAGCATTTGCTCAGTACTCATATATTTCACACAGAATGCAATATTATGTGAACGCGTCTGCTCTCTGTGCAAACCAATAGCTCAAAGCAAAGACACACCAAATATATCTAAAGTTCATATCGTATCGAATCGACAAAAGGCTCAACTCATCCATTAGTCGTTTCAGTGAGTGAACAACTATACAAAGCAATTGAGTCCGCTTTCTCTCTCCCTCTGAGCCAACTGTAGGCACAACAACGTGTACAGTACTATCCCTTCTCTCAAAGCTATTTCTCTCAAATACAGGCAAAGCTGTGCCAAACCTATTGCTTCTTTCAGTTGTGAACTCAACTCTTATTTGAAAAAAGATTTTTTAGTTGCCATCAAAAGCATTAAAATCGCTGTACATATGAGACACTAGAGTTGCGCTTATATTTCAAACACTGACCATTCGTTTGCAGATTCGGTTTATTGTTTGTAAGGCTCAAAACAGGTTTCACTAACTATTATAGCCTAAGTCAGCGCCTAATTGTCTCACAATTTTGGCGCTAATAAAATGTAAACATTTATTAGAAGACTTAAGAGTCTAATTATTTATAACAATTCGCAGACCTAAGGCTGGAATATAATGGAATCCAATGTCGAATAACAATCAGTTCAATAATTGTCACAAAAAATCAACAGTACTTTAGTCCTATTCATTATTTAAGAGCTTTTTTTATAAAATTCGAGTAAAACTAATGACTTTTTTGCAATAACCTAAAAAATAAATGTAAAATATATAACACTTTCAACAATAACAAGTGTTTTCCATAACTCAAAGCAAACAAACGATTTTGACTTATATTTAAACGAAAAATATGATGATTTGTGACTTTTTACTCAAATAGTATGCAACGAGTTATAAGAAAAGAACAAAAGCATTATTACATCTATAAGTTGATGCCATACGGGTCTACATTTTATTTAAAAAAATAGTTTCATAAGTCTCAACATTTGAATTAAATTTTAGAAAAAAAATAGAATGAAAAAAAGCTACAATCTGTTTGAAACGTATTTGAGAAGTGAAATGAATGTGAACATTAACTATAATTAAATAAAATGTATAAATAAAAGTGCTGTTTATGAAAGACTCAAATTAATAGAAATGCGGAAAAATTGCAATCAATTTAAATGAAAGTAAATGAAGAAAAAGTATAGCGATATCTGTTTAAAAAGACCGGAAAATAACGAATATTTAGAATTCGAGGTTTAGGTTTAGGGCTTATAATAGTTGTCTTCCTAGTTATTCGCGCAGGTCTTCATATGGCAGTTGGCAGTGCTTTCAATGCTTTCATGGCAACTAATACTACAAGTCTTGCATAACTTGTCTCTAATGTTATCAGTCCTATGACTAAAGTTCTGAACATCTTTTCATTTATGAATAGAAAATGACCTAAAAATACAACAGAGTTTATATTGATTTTCACCAATATATGTCATTTGTTTTCACTCAAACGCAACATATTAACAAATATTTGATTTCAAAAATGAATCAATCAAAACATGTGGTCATAAGTTTCATAATGAATATCAAATTAATTTAATGCATTTCAGCACTAATTCAATCTCCAGAAAACATACTCTAATATAATAATTGAATATTAAAAGTTTTGCTCCTAATGTACAGTACAGTGATGTTTAAGTAAAGCCTAAATAATCATAACTTTTGTAACTAATGCTTAAAAGATCTTTTGAATACTTATTAATGCAAATAAATGTCTTCTCTTCACATACTTTTGAATGGAATTAGTCATCATTTGAATCAATTTAATGAAAGTTAACTCAAACAAGAGATAAGATATGAATTGGTTTATTGGCAGAACTCAATGTCTATTCCAACTATAAATTGAGTTCACACAAACATCCATATCTCAAAAATGCATTTTCTTATATTAAGCTATTTTTAATTTAAATAAAACCTAAATTAGTTACAGTATATCCGCCACAGACGAAAAAGTTGATCAAAAGTTAGCTGTTTTGCTAAATTAAAGCGATATTTAGTTAAGAAATGGGTTTCTCGTTCTAGCTAAAGATAGTGAAGCATGCAGCAGTCAGACTAAAATTGAATTTTTTATTTTTAGATAAAAGTTGATTGAGATTCAAATCAATTAATAATAAAATGAAAATAAAATTACAACAAAAGCCATTCCAACCGATAGTTTAGTTAAATAGAAGAGTCAATCAGTGAATAGAAATGTACTAAAAATGAGATTCACTGTAAATAAAAGCCTTCAAAATGGGAAATCATAGGACAGGAGTTTGTAATGAATCAGAAGTGTTGAACAATTCTTGGAAAGACTGACTATTATTGAGTATAAATGTTTTGCAAAATATTTATAATCGATATGTAGTGATAGTATTGAACATAATTTGGTATATGATTGGTATATGATTTGGTATAAAATACAGTGAAATACAGGTGTGATATGAATACCTCTTGAAGTGGTCGATAATCCTGTCTTCACGTATAGATTCGGGCAAATTTCCGACCCATAAATGTCTGGTCTCTCTCACCATTGTCTATGATTTGCATTACAATTATAAACAACACTCATAAACAACAATTGCATTTATATTTATATTATTATTATTAATATTATATTCAATACTAATTTCAATTATTATTTGATAAACACTTTTAGACTTGATTTCAATGAATAATAAATTGAAACTTAATTTAACCGAAAAGAGCACTTAATTTGATGGTCTTCTCAAACAAACTCATAACTCATGAATCTATGAGGTCTTCATTCTCTTCATTCTTAAAGCATTTCTAATCCGAATTAAATCCATGTTTGAGTTGGTTTGCAATCAATTTATAATTCATTCAAAATAACAGACACTTTACTAATAATAATAATTATTTATATTTTTGTTGCTTTTATTGATAACTCTTTTGATATTTAGTAAACTTATGAGAAACTAATGAGAAAAACATAATTAATGATAAACTTTTGAGTCATTTACTAATAATTGAAGAAAAGGTATGTTTTCTCCAACTTTTGAGTTCATGTATTCATGAGTTCATAATTGATGTGATAAGAGCTCAGTATTCCTCACAAACTCTATTACTCTAAGGCTCTAAACAAAGTCGACTCAACAGCCAATGCGTTTCTGGGCGTTTCTCTCAATAACATGACATCATTCATGATCCCCACCAGTCATAGCCTTGCATTACAATCGACTTTCAGACCAAACCAACTCTCACAGAAGGGATGATAACTGAGAAGTGAGTTCTGAGCCCTATCTCTCTCTTTCTCTCTATACAGCTGTATATACTGTATGTCTCTCTACGCTATCTGTTTGCAAACTCCAACTCTAAAAGCCCTTATATTCTAGTTTTTTCTCTTATTTTTCTCATATAATTGCGTTTTGTGTCCGCTTTTTATGTTTTCTCTTCACTGGTTTTGGTGTTTAGTTTTTTCTATCGATCGACGTGTCGTATAATGTAATATAAAATAAATGCAAAATCTATTATTATGTGATAGTATATGCGCACCAATAATGCCAATTATGTTATATGCAATACAAACAAATGTACACTAATTCAACACTTCTTTTAAAAGCAAAGCACTCTTTATAAGCCCTAAAAGTATGAGCTTTTTTAGTGCTCTTAACTATTGTTTTTTTACTATTTTTTATTGAAAAAATAGAACTTTTCTTTTAGCTTTTTGTAGTGTGAGATATATTTCATGATTACGAACGTTTGCAAATCATTTCTCAGTTTTCCTCGTAGAGTATGGTTTTAGTGCATAAATCATATTAATTTGGGTTAAAATTATATTAAACTAAACTAAGATTTAGATCTTATTTATTAAGACTATCGATAAGTGCTTTGAGTTTCAAAAAATGACTAAATATATCAAATTATTTAATTCTTTATTAAACTTAAATATATTATTACATATCTATTGTGTTTAAAATAAATATATTTTTTTTTTAGATATAAAAGATATAAATTTAAAACAATATTAAGTTTAAAGTGACGTTACTTTTGAAGAGAAAACGTTATAATAATATATATATTGGTTTTATAATAGTTATAACTTTTTGTATTTAATATGATATAAAACTTTCATTAATAAGACTTAAGACTTACCCAACATTTAATTTATATTAAACTTTAATGAGATTTGAAATGACATTTGAAATGACATTTTGTTCTTAATTGTGAACATAATTGTCAAATAAATATTATAAAAAAATGTATAAAAAATTGGCATAAATAACAGTATTAAAAACTAAAATAGTATTAAAAGGCATTTGAAATGGTTAGCGATATGGTTAGTGATATGGTTAGTGATATTCTGCCTTATGTTTTGCGCAATATTCTCGTTTATGTTTGGCCACAATTTCCTGATTCTTAAAATAAAACTTTTAGTATTAGTTTTGTTAGAGCGGAGTTAGAGTGAGAAGAGTTAGAAATGGTTTTAATGTTAGAATGGGTTCAAATGGTTATTCCATTAGTTTGAGCTTACGTTCGGCTAAAGCTAAACAAACTATAAAAATAAACAAAAGTCTAGAAGAATCTGACTCTAAATCAAAGCAAATAAAGGCAAAGGCATTCAGAGAACATTTTTAACAATTGATTGCGATTTTTGGCTCTAAATTGTGAGCAAAAGTTACGTAACTTTTTAGTGCAGTTCAAGTGCTGTTAACTATTTTGAAGAGTTTTTCTCGGACTCTAAAACGCAAGAAAGTCAAGAGTAGAGTCAACTCAACAAACATTTGCATCTTTTTTATGATCTCTTTTTGTCTAAAACTGAGTCTTAGTCTGTTTTGTCTCAAACTATATATAATTGGATGTAATCCTTGTGCAGAATAATTGCTAACAATTATTAAATAGTTTAGTCTTGTATTGCAAATGAAGGTAAGATCGAGTCCTGAGTGGTGTAGAAATGCTTATAAAGGAAAACATATTAATAATAATATTAATAATAATATTTCCAAAAGTTGTTGTTGTAATGGTTTTGTAGTATTGATGTCATCGATGTGTTCAATATATTCAATAATATTATAATAACTTAACTATTAATTAATCCGTGTTTGAGCACAAACTTGTGTGTTATGAGAAGTATTGAACTCATATTTGCCTCTCTTTTCTCTTATCATTCATTTTTGGGTTTTATTGAGTGAAAAAAATAAAAATAAATTTTTGATGCATTGGAAAAGTTGTGTTGTTTTGAAAAAAGCCTTTCTTTTAAGTCTATGAGAACTGAATGTAATCCCAAATATGATATATAACACAATTTGCGCTCAAATGGTAGACAAATATCCGTTTGTGTCAAACAAACAAAAGAAATCGATTGAATCACTTCATGAGCGCATTTATGATGTGATCTATCAATACATTGAATACATTCAGAACTGTGCAGAACTGTTATAATGAAGACAAACCAAAGAAGAGTTCTGACCGGAGTTCGGACCGTTAATCCAATTCATTATATTCATTACATTACATGTTTTGCATTAAATGCAAAAAATATTAATTTATTTCAAAATCAATTACAAAAAAACCGAATATCAGTTATTATTAAGAAACTGTTATTCAGCGACACATTCAATGATTTGGCGACTTATGAACCGAACGACTATGAATTGCATTCATTGCTTTCAACTGTTTTTCTAAGTTTTGGAGCGATTTTCGATTATTTGCGATTCCATTGCATTCAAATTCATTTCAATTCATTACTCATTAAGTATTGAAAACTAATTCAATTCTCTTTCGAATCAAATTAGCATTGAATGAAAATATGATAAAATAGAATCACAATTAAGTTGTGTTTAAATATGAATTAAAGCTTCACCTTATAAACAGTGAATTAAATGCATTGTGTTATTGCATTCGACAAATAATCGAAAAGCGCCCAAAACCTTAGCGACAACTCCACTAAAACTGTTTCCAATACTCTAAAGCAAAAGCAGTAAAACCTCATTCTCCGCACTGATTGGCTGAGAGGATCTTTACATCTGTGATGTCAGCAAAAGAAATGTTCCAAAAGAAGGTCATTCAGTCTTTAACAGTACGTACAGTGCACACAATTGCACTCAATGTACACAAAAGTTCGAATATAAATGTTTGAATGCATACGTTTGAGAGCTAAGCGAGACTTTTACACTTTGCACTATTAAGGGGTGATCTCTTTCGGAGGGACTCTCGCTCTTCACTCCTGACCTCTGGTGTGACGCATTCAAACTTAGTTTTAGAACTTAATAAAATTTTTAAACAAGTTTATGGTTCATATACTGCCAGCTGTTATGGGATTTGCGTTTAAATGTTTTCATATTTATCAGTATTATTATTACATTTATTATAATAATAATACTGTAATACCTTAGCTCTCAATCATGGGATCTCTGATAGGATACAAATGTAAACTATTTATAAATATAAATAAAATAATAAACAATTGATTGGATGGCAAACTATTTACTTCAATTCAATGAATTACAAGTTTTTAAATATTTTATTATTGTTTTCATTAATAATAATTATTGTTATTAATTAATAATTGACAACAAATCAATTGCAAAACTGATTGATTGATAAAATAGTGGGTGTTATGAGTGTTATGAATGTTATGATTGTTTGTGTACTGATTTCTAACAAATAACTTAATATATCTTTTGAAGCAATTAATTAATTGAAAGTTAATATAAAAATGAGTGGTGACTGAAATGCCGACCAGAGCTGAAAGTGGTATTGAATTAAATGGAATGAAAGGTATGAATGCAATGAACGGCATGATTGACACAATGGCCACATATCAGTCACAGTCAACGGAGTCCTGGACTGATGACCTTCCAGTTTGTAATAAGACAGGCGTCGGATTCTCCACAAATCAAATCTATCGCAAGAACGGTTCCCGACAGGAATGGCATCCGTTTGAAGACAAAAGTTTTCACTTTCGGATCAATTCTCACACTTCTTTTTATGGTCTGTTTGATGGACACGAAGGAACCAAAGCTGCGCTCTTCGCTGCGTCTCATTTGCCCGCAGAAGTACTTTTGGGTCAATTAAATGATAAAATAACTGATTCAGAAATTTTCAATGTTTTGATACAAGCCTTCAATTCTGTTGAAAAAGAATATTTTCAATTAATCGCCGATTCATTGGCTGAAAAGACTTCGCTTGAGCTTCAAATTCAAGGCATGAGTCGATTCGAAGCGTACAGAAGTTTTCCAGAAATTGTTGATCGACTCAAATCAGTGACGAGTGAGGTCTCGGCCGGAACTACAGCTGTGGTGGCGTTAATACACTCTAAAAGACTTTTTGTGGCGAATGCCGGAGACAGTAGAGCCATACTATGCAAGACTGACTCTTTTGGCAATTATTCTGCAATTCAATTGTCAACAGATCACGACTTACTAAATGAAGACGAGTTGTCACGTCTTCATAATCTTGGTCTCAATATTGAATATATAAGACATCATCAAAGGATAGGAAACCTGACAATAACGCGATGTATTGGCAATTATCTGGTGAAAGGCGCGTATAAGGACTTCGAGGATCTGTCCGCTGCCAAAGATGAACCTGTGATCGCAGAGCCGAGTATTAAAGGCGGTATACCTATAGACGAGTCGTGTCAGTTCCTGATACTCGCGTCGGGCAGTTTGTGCCGTACGTTAGAAGAGGCCACTGGTTCTCGACAAGTGAATCGAGACATCGTTCAAATGGTGGCCGAAGAGTTCAAAGTTCAAAGCACACTAACAGGTGTAGCACAAGCAGTAGTTAACAAAGTGTGTCGTATACATCAAGACCAGTACTTCGCTGCTGTCGATAACCCCAGTCTTCCTCAGACATGCAAACAAATAGAAGACTTGACTTTAATGGTCAGAAACTTCAACCATATATTACTTAAAGACATTTCGAGCCCAAGTAATAGATCGCCGACAGTGTCGCTCAATAAGCGCTTTGATGAACAGCTCCGCATCTCAGTGACAGAAGAAGGCGATGGAACCGATCATCAAACCACTTTTCGCGAACGCAGTGCATCGCGAACTCTAATGCCTTCGCAAACCGTTTCGACAGTCACTGAAGAAGCGATTTCTACAATTCAAGACACAGAAACCACAACCACCACTACAACCACTAATTCAACCGATTTTGAAGACCGGAGATTCGACTCACGCAAAGCCGATCCTTTAGAATTAGATTCTGAGGGAAAGATTGCTTCCTATGTACAATTTGACGAATTTCTCAATTCAATAGAAAGCGCTAAATCGGACGGAACTTTCATCGAATTTTTTGACGAATAAACGATACGTACAATAAAACTGCATTAACTCGAAGTATTTTCTTCGCTATATTTTTCCATTTCTCGACTCGAGTTAAATGTGGAAATCTTTACTTTATTATCGTTAAGATATACTTATTCTTTGCTAAACACAAATGTATTTAAGTAGAGATCAAAGGCCTCTCTCATGTACAGAAATACAAATTAAATTCCAAATAAAAAAGTTCATTACAATACAAATTATTTGTTTTATTCTTATCTTATAATTAATTTAAAATTGGGTTTAAGTCATCTCTTAACCTAACTCTATAGTAAACATTCCAAAACTTAAACATTTGGCAGGTATTGAACTGGAAATCAAGAGAATGACTTGCATTGGAAAATAATTATTCTATTAATCAAATAATATATTGTTATATAATATTAAGCTATACTTCATATATATCTATCTATATATACTGTAATATAGAATAAACAACAATTCTAAGAAAAATTAGCAACAATTCTAGATTTCCTACAGAAGCCATTGGTTCCATTGCAACCATTAACACCATTAACTATGGGCTTGTTTTTGGTAACAGCCACACAATTATTTGCATCACTTTCTTCATAGTTATGGTTGTCATCAACGCAATCAATAAAATTTATTAAATCTTGTGGCTCAGGATTCAATTGAATTAAGTCGTATATTATTTCTTTCGACGGCATCAATAATGGCGGCGGAACTTCTCTCGGAACTTCACCGCTGAGTAAATCATTTTTAGGCTTTACTTTTTCATTAACTTCTGTTACAGTGTTTTGCGTTCCATTTGGAAGATTAGGTTTTTCACGTTTAAGAATTTGAACTTTTTGGGGATTTACGAGAAGAGGATTTTTCTTCAATTGTTTGCTTAATGAAATCAAAAGTACGAATTTTCCCACTTTTCCTTTCTTTTCAATAGTGAAATATTCACTTAATTTACGGAATAATTCAGAAAAACTGGTGCACTTGTAATTGTATGGTTGAGGTAATGGTCGGTTAAACAAACTCATTAATCCCGATTCCAAATCATCTAAAGTAAACTTTTCCTTTTCATTGGATTGCATTAATTGAATACAATCTCGAGTGAAGTGATACATAGGCGTCAATTGAATGGTTTTAGTGTCTGCACAAATGTCGAACATTTCTTTGAAAGCTTCGCGAAATATAATTGGCCCTAAAGTTTGTCGGAATTTTTTGAGATAACATTCTTCGAGTTCAGATATCTTCATCTTAGCGCTTGACTGTTCCATAAGTATCCTGACTGCTTGATGTGCCACTGCATGCAAATGATGTTTGTCAATGAGATTTATATGCGTAGAGCTTCTCGTTTTTGTGATTTGAAACCGATTGGCAGACATTTTGTCGATGAGATCAATCAAATCGTTCGCATAATAGTCAATATAATTAATACTTGAGCCGTATTTTTTTCGATATAATCGCTCCAAATCTGTTATAGTTGTAGAGCGAGACTGAAAGCCTTTAAGTATAAGCTCAAAACGATGTCCTATCTCTTGGAGACGTTTTTCTGGTTTCAATCTGATTACTCTTTCTCCATATTCTTCTTCAAATTCAATTTCAATAAAATCTGGCGACAGTTCTTCCAAGAGTTCTATTAGTTTAGTAAACCCATAGTCTAAGACTCGACACTGTTTGTTGTAATAGTGATGATAGGATGGAATGAATTTTGAAAATGTTAACTCAAAGTTGGAAATTGTGCTTAAAAGTTGAACCACTTCTTTACCGAAACTGTTTGTGCGTTTAATTTGTTCGGTATTTCGTTCGCGTTTTGGGATTTCAATCCATTTATCATAAGTGCCAAAAGGATTTATAATGACTGTTCCCTCCCATACGTCTTTTAATATATCTTCTATATAACAGACTCCATAGTCTCTTACATCAAATTTCTTATTGAAAACTAATTGATATGCAGCTGAAAATTGGCTTAATTTAAGTTTTCTACCCGTTTGAGACTTTAGTACTTTAATCAAATCAGTTGCGAATCGTTTGGTTTGTTCTCGATGTGTGAGTGTAATCATTCGGCCATCATTTTCACCATAAATTTGGACGATATGTGGGATTTCTTCGAGTAGTTCAGAAAGTTTAATAAAACCAAAACTTGTGACACTCAACTGGCGAACAAAATGTGTGTGATATGCGGGTACGAACTTATTGAACGGAATCACAGAATGGGTCTGACTTTTCAACAGCTCTCGAACTTCTTTTGCGAAATGAGAAATTTTGTGTGTCATCAGCTCTATATCGCAATTGATTTGTTCAGAATGAAGAGAGCTTTCGAACAAATCTTTATTTGCGTTCTGAAGCCAAGTAATACGCTTTATATAATTGGTGGGAGAGATAGAAATGCAAACACCGGGAACGCATGTAATGAGATGTTCCAGTGATACCAGAGGCTGATCACGAGTATTCAAAGTTTCATGAAATTCTCCGACATAGCATTCAACGAATGAATGGAGAGGTAGAGCCCCTCCGTGTGTGTCCAGAAGGTGGTGAACTTGTGTCGACAATACGCTTAATGATATCTTAACCATTGGTAGCAGTGGTTTACTTGAGCACAAGTATTCAATCCAAGCGTCCTCTGATACTGGTCTGCAATGAATAGTACAGTACGGCATCATTTCGTCCATTTCTATGACTTGAGTAGTGTTCCGATAACTTCTTTTACGAATATTAGACATTATTATTCTTCTATTAGTAATCGAACTTTCAGATGAGTATTCACTATCACTGGTATTATCTTTTGAACTTTCGGTCAACTCTTTGTTTATTAAATGCGCAGTTATTTTATTTCCGAAGACGTCCTGACAATTGATGCGTTGTTGTGCTCTTTTTGCGTCTTCAAAACATCCAAACTTTACAACAGCTTCAGATTTGTCAGGAGTGGCAAAAAGGACTTTACCGCCACAATTAGAGGTCAGTTTTTGAAGACGGGATTTGAGTTCTATTCGTTTTTTATCAGTCGGTAAGTTTCGTATAAATAAAACTGGATCTGAGATAAGCAATAGATATAAAATGAGAAAAGTCTATGAAATATAACAATTATTGCGTTCCAATAGAATACCTCCGGTTTTAAATTCAAAACGTGACGGAAGTTCTTTACAAAAGTCGTTAAAATCTACAACAATGTCAGCGCAGGCCAGCAGTGCAGGCGATGCTTGTCTTTGAAAAAGTATTATTTCAACTCTTCGGCGATTTCGTAAATCACTTAAAACACACGCAAAGTTAATATCGTCTGAAAATAATTAATAAATAATAAATTTAATAACATATAGTATTGTCTCTTATTATATAACATTTAATATATTTCTTAATATATTTATTTCATTGCATTTTAAGTAATATTAATATAAATGAATGTAAGAAATGAATTGAGAACTTATTTGACTGACCGGTTAGGACGAGAATCGTCGAGTGATAGCCTTGTATTTCAATGAATCGACTGATCTGTTGCTTGAGTTTGTCATCGGCAGCATTCTTGGCACTATTGCTCACGTGAACGACAGTCACTTGCGCTGAGTTCAGGTCATTGAGTAACTCATGCGATGACTTGAGTGTATCGCAAACCACTAGAAATTCACTTTCTCTCAAGCCTTTGCTTATAACGAATTGTCTTATCTTTTCCACTAATTTAATGACAGACCGACCACAGGGGACACTACAGTTCTCAATGTCCCAAAATATACCAATCGGTCGATTAACTGATTCGCCTCTAATTAGGCATTTGTTAGCAAATGATGAACTCATCTCATGTGAACTCTTCTTACAAATCACACTCAAATGACTCATTATTACCATTTATACTAATTTGAACTTTATTTTTCACACCAATTCACCGGTCGATCGAAGTTCATGTCTTATAAGTTTATCATAAGTTATGTCTGATTCACAACTTTTAGTCAAAGTTGAATTGGTGTCAAATATTAGTAATTATGTGACTAAAAGTTGCTTTATTAATAAGTCATTTGAAACGAGAATCCATTTTTCAATGCCTTTCAATATTAGTTTCTTTAAAATTAAAAAATTTAATAATTAGTCTCTAATTAAATATTTAAAAAATAGGAAACAAAAAATGGTTTTTTGCAGTTTTTAATCTAAAATATGGGACAATACAAGAGATGAGAGTTTATGCCAACTCAGGTCTGACCAACACTTAAAGCTAATTAACTTTTTATACATAAATGTCTATTAATTAAATACCTTTTATTAATATAAATGAAAATCAAGACTTCATTTATATTACGATTAAATGAGGGAATAAATGAATGAATTGTAAATTTGAATAAACGGTCAATAATTATGAAAATGTGTTTGAAATCACTTTTTTATATTTGATTTGACAAAAATGTGCACAACTTTAACACAACTTTAATACAAAAAATGATAAACAATTATCAAATTTATGATTTACACAAATACTAAAATTTGAACTCAAAGTAAATAATTTGACATTTTTCGTGATAAATAAAATACAAACAATTGAACTTATTTTTAATAAAATTGATTAATTATTGAACTCTAGTATTAATTTATTAAATATTAATAATATTAATAATACTAAAACACACGATTGTTATTATTTAAGAAATGTATTGGTATTAAAATGTAAACAAAGGGATCATTAGTTGAATACACTCAAAAATACTACGCGAACTATGTATTCCTCTGCGAACTATAAATACGAACAATGCTATACATAATTATAATTTATAAACGATTTAAGTAACAATTATTTTTGTATTTCAATCCAAAGTTAATTCAATTGTTTGAATCACACTTTAATCTGTATAAATGTTAGGCAGAGGGCAGAGCCGTAACAAACGGTAAAGCAAAGGGTGCTGTAATAGTCCGACTATTTTTGAGAAATTAATTGCATGTCTGTTAAGCTTATTATTTTAGTTTCTATTTTAATAAAGTTCTCTATTATATAAGGTTTTTATTTGATAACTGACTGACACCAGAAATGATAGTGACGGCACTGTTCCGAAGTGTGCTGTAACAGTTACAGCACCCAAAGGAATACCTTAACTTACATGTAATATAAAAAGTGTTTAAAAATTTACTATAATTTTAGAAACGCATAAATTTAATAACAAGTTTATTATCTATTAAGTTATTATTGCATTAAATGAAAAACAATTTTAGTACAATTGATAGTTTAGTTTAGTAAATGGTTATTTGAATTTAGTTTGGTTGTGATCCGTCATAATTCTGTCTAATTTCAAATCAATGGGTTTGTCGTAACCCAACATTGTTTTATAGGCTTTAAAATCAGTTACGAAATTGGGATCAACAAAAAGGGGTCTCTTTTTATCGCCAACAATAAAAGTGGTGAATATTCCAAGAACTTCAGGAACTGTCACTTCTTCTGCTTTATAACTAAGAGAAACTCTTCTGTTAAACAGATTTAAAACCCAAGCCGTGAATACTTTGGTTTCATAATTATAATAGAGTTGATTCACATATCTCTTTGTGAACCAATTGAGAAGAATTGGTGACAAAACTATACCAAAACTGGTGACTGACGCGAATCCAATTGCAAATGGTGACGAAGAAGACAGTATTTGCTGATAAATGAATGGCTGAACACCACATGCTATTAAAGTAGTAGATATTGAAAAGGTTTTAATCATTTTAATCATTTTGATCATAGACTCGGGTCCGCTATATATCAAACTTTCTTCGCTTTTCATTGCATTCATATTTGGATCACTTTTCTTATCGTAAATGTTATTATTATTATTATTATTATCATTACTGCCATTAATTCTGTGATTCAGTCTCTTCTGAATATCAATGTTTTGATACATAAATCTGTCCCACAATTGATAACAATATTTTGGACCCAATCCATGCTCTTTCATAACTATTCTTAATTGACTCATATTTTTATCAATAATTTTAAAATAGAAAAATAGCTATAAGTTATGTTTTAATAAAAATAGATCCAAAGATTTAAAAAAATGATTTTATTGTATAATAATAATAATCATAATAACAATATTGACATTGAAGACATGCGTAAAACACGTGCACTCAAAGCATGTGTCCCTTTAATAAGAGTATAACATTACTGTATCATAAATTGTAGAAATGCATTAATAGAAGCGCTAATTAATTCAGTTTTAAATGTTTGTTCATTTTTTAATTGACTACTAATTCTAATTTTAATTATTGTATAATTAAAGTCAGGCATTAAATAAGAGGTAAATTATAATTTAATTAAAGATTTATGAATAAGACATGAATCAAGTTATTTGAGTTATGCGTTTGTTTGTTAATCAAATTAACACTTATTTAAGTTAATTTTCTTATGAGTCAAATAATTATATATATTATAATAATTATAAACATTTTAATAACCATTAATTGCTTAGTGCTTAACATCAATGAGTTAACTATTGTTATGAAGCTGTAAGACTCGTAACACTTTAACACTTGTAGTACATAATATGCATAATATTAATAAATTAATTAAATTTTTGGTTTTTAGCATTTAATTAATTAATTTGACAAAAGACATAACAATTATAGGCAAGATTTAGAGATCATTGGATCCAAACTGACGAAGTCGACTCACATTATATTGAAAACATATTTTAATCATTTAAACCTTAACTTTACTTAACATTAATTTTATTAAATTACAAAAAAGTTTTGAATATGTTGTACAAGTCATAAATTCTTATAACAAATAAAGTCACTTCAAATGCAATTAAACTAAAAGTTTAGAAAAATATATGAAAATAAATTAACCTAAGGATTGTCCACTGCGTAACACTATTAGCAAATCAATTTTGAACATTTATTTAATTTTCTATTTTTTAAAACAAAATACTGATATAATAAAAACAATTTCAAAACTGAAATTTACGAAAAATATAAAAACTAAATATTACTGTAATATATTTGCCATTTATGCTTTAATACGAATTATTGGTCACACCTTTGAGTATTGATGTAAAGTCCGATACATTTCTCTTCAATAAGTTATGATATAATTTTTATACGATTTAAATGAGTTGAGGACCAGTTGACATCTGAATCACAATATGTGTTGCACTGAAAGCAACCATTCAAGAGTTATCTCTTTTAACCAGTGTTCCTCAGGCTCGGTTGCGAGGCTGAGCCTGACAAAATAACGAGAAACTGAACCTCTGAGCTGAGTCTTACACCCCTGAGCCTGACTTTGTATTGAAGTTATTGAAATCATCAAATTTTATTGTTCAAAATTTAAATGCTATGCCATATTTTATGGTTCAAATATATAAGCACAGATTCAGAACATATTTGATGCCTGGATAGCAATCTTGAAGTCTATTACGTTTCTTAGTTTATTCATAAAATAATATTTATAAAAACAATAAACTATGAAAACTTTTTTTCCGTATATATAGTTACAAAGCTGAGTCTCGCTCAGGGTAGACCCGAGGTAAAACATGAGCCTGTCTACAAACTCTGAGCCTCGAGCTGAACCGCCGAGCCTGAGAAATACTGCTTTTAATCGGTCTTTGACCTCAATTTGTTGAATCTTTGAATCGCTTTTTCACTTATATTTGCAATATTGGCCTCATCGCCAAAATTATCGATTTGTGTTATGTATTGATATGAACTGAACATACTTTTGAAGTGTTCACATGAAATGTCTTCAGTATGCAGTATTGTCCATCAGCTAACATATTAATTGATATCAATTGATTTCAATATCGAGACAAAAGCTCAAAACTGATCCAAGAATAGGGCGACACCACATTATAATACAGGTCTATTAAATATCAAATTTTGCATTAACTTAATTGCCATTCTATTTAGCTTTAAATCTGTTATAAAATAGATTACAGTATTTACTAATTATTAATACCGGTAATAACTTTTTGCTACCTTTGATGCTATGATGAAAAGCTTTGCCAATCAATCAAATTATGACTTATTATTAAAAAGAAAAATAATGAAAATTGTTTGATCGAAGTTAAGGTCAAAGCCTAGCAAACAATGATTTTGTTTCACTTCCTCTGAATTTTTTAATTGTTTCGAAAATCAATTTGAACCATAGTTTCTCGTATAGAACTACTATTAACACAGCATTTTCAAAGCATTCATTAAAAAACTTAACCCTTTTTTTTAAAAGTATCGTTTATTCGCTTACAAGTTATAACTATTGTTCCGAAAGTACTAAAGGACTGACTAATAAACCAAAATATCAGACACTATTTATAATAAAATATAAAATCTAATAATAACTCCAAAAAATTAATTTTTAATTTTAATCATTATATAAAATGTTTCTGTCATTCAATTAAAACCGTGTTTGCCTTCAATCCTAATCTTAAGCGAAAGACAGTTGAAAATGATTAATAAGTATAGTAAGACATTACAAACTTTGCCTCTAAACATCACAATTCAAACTTCTTTATAATTCTCTGAAATAATTAGTCAAACTTTATACTAGTTTTAAATTGATTACAACCGGTAATAAATAAGTTGATATTGTGATGAAAATAACTTTAAAAGGTTTTCTATTTTGTATGCATTGACTGATTGTTCCTCCAAATGAAACAGATGTTGAGAAAGTTTTGATAACACAAGAATAACAAAAGTTTTTGCAATCAATATTCAGCCATAAAAAGATAGTAACCTGTGTTTTAAAGGTTGAGATAACTTTTAGCAAAAATGCTTAATAAGACTTACAAAATATAAACTATTGTTTCATTAAAATAGAAATTTGTTAACAATGTCGACGGCATATGCTTTCGATGATAAAAGAGAAATACCTCAAAGTTTTGATGGTTTACCTGAAAAACTATTATTAGCGAAAACTTCCGAATCAGTTGTGTTCGATGTCTATAACGAGGAGATTGATGGCGAAGCTTTATATAAAATATTCGAAGAAGTGATAGAAGAGGGAAAAACATATCCACAACATTCTACTGATAGAAAAAGTTTTGGCACATATTTCTTATCACACAATTGTTTTGTGTTTCGACTATTGCCTAACAATGAAACAATTGGTGGCTTTTATATAAAGCCTAACTTTCCCGGAAGATCATCACATTTGGCTAATTGTGGATTAATTATTAGAATGGATTATCGCGCAAAAGGTTTGGGGAACTTAATGATGGAAAGAGTTGTTAGAATGGGTCGAGTATTAGGCTATGAAGCGCTTTATACTAATCTCGTATATGTTACCAATACTGCAAGTGTTAAGTTATGCAAACGCTATGGTTTTGTTGAAGTCGGAAGACTTCCAAGAGCTGGAAATATGAAACAATTTGGATTTGTTGACGCTTTACAACTATATAAGGATTTAAGAGTCACTTGAATTCATTTATTATCATTCAATTTAATTAATTTATAGCTAAAGGATATACTTCTGGTTAACTTTAACTTATTTTCTCTAATTATTAAAATGATTGTGAATTTAGGCTAATGTTTAACTATTGTATGAAAATAGATAACTAAACAACTATTGTATTGCTTACAAGAATTTGATGTGAAATTACTATTTAATCTTTTTTAAATTTGCGAAATGAAGAATAAATATTGTTATCGTATTAAATGATGCATTGATTTAATTATAATGATTTTGATTTGAGCTAATGATTAGACTAATAGTTGTGAAACTAATGCTTGTCGTAAAAGATCTTAAAGTAAATCAAAGTTAAACTTTGAAAACAAGTTTGAAAGCAAAATGTTATGAAACGGTCCCTAACTTTCGATACAATCAAAAGCGTAGTCCTTTTGAAAAAACAGTGATGTCTTCTGTCTGTCTGTTGAAGACAGACATTAAAACTTGTAATAAAACTCTAATAATAATAGTGTGGTTAATATGAAAAACCTGTTTATCCAGTAACGCGAGCCTTAATGCTAAACATAACATACCCTTAGAGTTGAGTTGCATTTCATTGCATTTTCGATAAAAAGTTTAGTAAATAATTGATATAAAGTATGACTGACTATCACCACATCCTATCAGGTCTTCATTTCTCACTTATGTCTCACTTTCATAACTGAACTTTCAGTCAACCATTTCTCAGTTTTTTACCCTTTTTTAAGTTTTAAAATTGTCTTTAAATAAGTGGACAATAATAGAGATAATAAATGGTAAATGTTTTCAATATTAACATAATATCACTTAATGAACGGTTTTCAATGAACGTATATTTCGATAAAGTTTTCAATTTTCTTTTATTTAAAGTATTGTTTTGTTTCTTTTCATGGTTTTCATGGTTTTGATGCACTCTTTGTCAACATTTAATTGTATTTTACTTTATATTCCTTTAGATTATGTGACTTTGAATGGCATCGCTTCGCAAGTGTTCGTCAAATAATAATAATAACAATACTATTAATTACGGAAACATTGGCGCAAACGAGAGCTCAAGACATCTGCGATGGTCTCATAGTTTTTGTTCAGACCGACAGAAGCCGAATGTGACCACTTGTAAGACATTATTTGATACTTTAATAGACTGAATAGACTTAGTCAGACCACAAAAAGCAAAAAACAATATTTCCTCAAATTATATGTGAAATAATTCGTTAGAAAAACACTGTTAATCACTTGCGACTTATGATAACATGTTATTAACTCAATATTAAGATTGCAATTACAGTATACAGTACTTGACTCTGGTATGCTGTAAACTTCAGTTATTGTAGTTTTGCGATAGATATCCTTTTTTTCATTGTTTATTATATAATATAAATTGTATTTTGTGTTGAAACTGAACTCTGATTTTTAGAGCATAACGAGTGAGTAGTTTGGAGTTTATTGTACTGCTGTTTTTCAAAAATTTAATGATACTTTTCTGTCATAAATTGTATGTACGGTATATACTGTGCAGTACTCTTAGATCGTTATCACTTGTCTTTTATTTTTCATTCACTCCACTCCGCAATAAATACAACAATCGATGTCTTTATTTTTGAATTGAGTCGCAGATGAATGTGATTCTTCTCAAGTCTCATGACATTTGTGTCGTGTGTTCTCTGCCTTCTCTGCCACCAAACACTCTTTTAGTATACAATTGAGACAATAGTTACTTGTCTTAAACATTTGAAATATATGTTGAAATTACCGGTAATGATGTTTCGTAAGTATTGTTTTTAGAAATGTTCTTAAAGATAAGTTTTACAGTTATTTTGTTTGAAACCTTTCTTCTATTAATTGTGAATAATTTGGTTTCAGCCAAAAGTTATATTTTACTTATCGCTTCAGTTCTTACTTTATCGAAGATTTTTCTATTAATGATAGCTTTTAGATAAGATTGAGATATATTTTAACTTTTAATACTTAAGAGCTATAGCTTACTGACGCTTACCTTCTGTTAACAAATTAATAAGAGATTAACATATAATTCTTACATTTGATAACTTCTTTATTTTAAGTCTTATTTCATACGTCATATACAGTACTGTACAATATTATTCTTAACTTTTTTAAACCTTTATTTGTTGGTATTCTTTATAAGTGAGTGAATCGAAACAATTTAATGCTTAAAATTATTTTTGAATCAGATAAACGAATTTTATTTAATATTTTATTATAATTTGATAGTAAATAACTTGAATTTTAGTCTACTATATAATAATAATAATAATTTGATATTAATTTAATTTTCAGTGATTCGACGTAAGAGTGCTGTCGAACGATTAGCTGAGAGTAAATATAATTATATAAAGTGTTCGCCAACTGATAATGGGTTAACAGAAAAGCACAAAATGATTCACAAGTCATTATCAACCGGCAAAACATCACTAATAATATTATCTCAAACACAAACACCAAACCTAACGCCTCCACTGCTGCCAAACAACCAAAACGCAAAATGTGACCAAAGCTTATTGTCCTCATCTATAACGCCTTCATCACAAACCATTACCAGAAAACGGAATTCATCGCTATCTTCTCGACTGTCTGAAGGATCGAATAATCTTGAAATACAATTAAGACAATTAATTAATGACGATATTGAGAGCGAAGGCATTTTGAAAAGTGATTCATTGAGCACATCATCTGAAACGCCTCATAAATCAAGTGATACTCAGACGTCCAACTTTACTATACGCCAAACTGTTCCAAATCAACGCAATAATATTGAGAAAACGAAAAATACACCGAAAACTAATTGTATATTGAGATCAAGTTCTAGTCATACCTGTAGACAAATAGAGCCGATGACACACAAGTCATTGCCACCAAACTCTTCTCGACAATTAAGTATTTCGCGCTCAAAATCCGATGTATCGAATAGATTATTAATGCGTAGAAATAAGAGCAAAGATGAAATCGAGCGCTTCTTTGAGACATTAGGTCTCGACTCAACGGTCTGGGATTCGATCAGATCTGAAGCCACCACTTCTATGATATCAACACCACCTCATTATTTTGATTCATGCGAATCATTCAATTCTGGAATGCGTCGCATAAACATGACTTCCTCTTCTTCCTCGTCTTCAATTCATTCTAATAATCCAATTAGTAATGAAAAGTTGACCAATCAATTGAATACTCGTTTAGTAACTTCGCGTTCGTGTCACACATTATCTGTGGGCACGTCTATAGTCGAGAAGAATGCCAGAGTCATAAAATGGCTCTATAATTGTCGGAAAGCTATGCTTCAGCAATGATTCTAACTTTGTATAAAATTAGACCAAAAGTTACAATTGAAAGAAAAGACCATAGAAATAGAGATATGACAAGTAAACTGTCAAATGGGAACAAACGTTATCGAGTGGAGAGTGGGGTCCGTTTCAACACTTAATTCTGACAAATTGTGAGCAAAGTTTCATTTCTGAGTTTAGTGTCAAATAAATTGGTCTCAAATATTGAAACTTTTAAATGATTTTAATTTATAACCTGTTTTTCAAGATTTTATATTTTAATGAATATTTTTTACAGTATATTTGAAAACTTATTTTGAGTGAAAATTTTTTAATTATTTGCGAGTTTTTAATCTCTAGTCCAAAAGCATATACACTATGGACACAACGGAGACAAACTCTTGAATATTTGTTTTTGATTAAATTCAAATCATAATAATGTTTTATATTATAGTTTGATATTTAAACAAATTTATTTCACACTTGACTGAGAAATTAAAATTTGATGTCAAAAAAACGATACAAAAAGGCCCCAATTGATGACTTGATAAGCTCATTCTCATTTCACAGTGAAAAACGTGCGTCTATTTCTATGGTCTTGTCTTTCAATTATTTTTTTACTACTATTTCAATATATAACTAATGATTGTTTGCCACAACTCTAAGATTCCTATTTCACCATTTATTATGCTTTTATTGTTTAATGTCTTTAAATCCTTAATATAATGTTGTTTTAACTCTTTTAATATTTTGATTGAACAAAATAATTGACACCTAACTTATGATATTGAATGCATTTATGTTTTCTAACAATTTCAAAAATGATTGAAAGGATTGCTGACAAATATTTACTGAAAGCGTACAAAAATTTAACTGAATTAGTGATACAAAAATACTGTACCAATACTTTCGAAATGCGGAACACTATGAAAAAAATCAGATTTAATATATTTAACTAAATGGTTATATAATAATATTTATCATTATTTTTTATTATAAATTATGAATATCTGTCATCACTTTTGCATTTATATTTAATTAATGATATGTAATTCACAGCAATTTTAATTTATTAGTCTATAATGTTTGCAATAAAGTGTTTTTTGTGATATAAAAAATTTTAATTCGCAGAGTTTGTTACAAATTATGCATAGAGATAATTATTGTTTATTTCTTAGATTTTTTATAATTAAAATTGAGCCCAACTTTAGCGCAACTTTTAATTATAATAATATATCCAAAGATTTAAAGCATTTATGAATCTATATATTATTATTTTATTAAGATTTAAAGAAATGGCATAGATTTGTATTAAATTTTATTAATATATTTGAAAGATTATCCAACTATATGGTAGTTAAACATAATAGCGTTACCCAATTACCTGCTATTACTGAATGTAGTGTTTGTGGCCTTATTTCAATTGCATTACTCAAAAAGCTGTTAACAGTGTTCACACAACTTTCATATCGTGAGAATGCAAAGGAATTGCTTTAATTATAGCTATTTTATAATTATGATAATTAGAAACGCATTAATCTTTATTATTTTCAATTTTAATTTATTAAATCAGGTCTTTAAAGACAAACAACAAATTTTATTAAGCTTTTGATGATTTTCACATATGTTTTAAGTTGTAATTCTGTGTTATATAACTTAAAGTTTCATTACAAGTAAAATAATAATTACTTTTATTAATAACTTATAAATTAATGTTTTAAATGATAGAAAAATTTCATAACAATAGGTCTGATTCTGTCTGCAAATTACTCTTCAATTTATTGAAACATTTGAATTAAATTTTGTCTTCATTTACAATAAGTTAAGCGATTAAATGACAGACATTTAGAGACATAACTTAATATTGTTGAGAACAAAGTCGTCCATTCTTTACAATCCTAAGGGACTCAATACGACAGATAACAGTTTATCTAAAGTACTGCCAATAACTCCTAAACCCGGTCCAAAATATTGTCCTCCTTCAGGTGGTAATGCATCCAATACATTGCCAATAGTCTGTGTTAAAGTTCCGACTGCTCTCATTTGAGCCCAGATTGATTTCGATTCCAAATAAGACATCACAACCAAAATCATAAAATAAATAAATTTCTGTCTCATTATGAAAAGAAATCTTCAAAATGAATATTCTGTTACTAATAAGTAATTTCTTATTTTCAAATAGTTTTATCGAAAATTACAGATGTTTTAAATTTAATGAATACTAATATTGAATATCATTTTCAAAACACTATAAATGACTATTTAATGTCCAAAACAACTTTCTCGTCATTTTATATGAATTCACAAGGCTTTTGAAACTTAGTAATTATTTTATGCAATTTATTGAATTCATTCGATATATTAGTTCATTAAACGTTTTTCTAAGAAAATAAAGTTTTCAAATTGTAATTGTTAGCTTTTTTAAAACTTATATAATTTTGAATTACATGACATCACATAAAACTCGTTTCGTAAGAAATAGTCTATTGAAATAGTAATAGCAGTTTCAGACATCATTTGAAAAATGGCACATTTATAAAGGTTATAAACTTTATAATATAAAGTAAGACCAAAGTACATCAATTCACAGAATAATCTAAAATTCATTGATGACTATTTGAAATACCCCGTACTGGTAG